>JBBPKI010000504.1:0-22797 GCA_038089155.1 Nevesoporus exiguus
CGAGACTGGAGAAAGCGTGACAGGCGGACGCGCGAGTCAATGGACGCTGTCGTCCAAATATGGTAACCTAATGTAAGTACGAAAGAATACTAAGTATGTACTAGGAAACGGGATGATCTCCAACATTGCGCACCGGTGACTAGTCGGGCCGGACGAGATCGGGTGGCAGCGCGCTTGTTAATTCCAACAGCCAGATGTATGAAATCTAACCTCAAAACACTTAGAGGTCTGAACCGTCCAGCTTAGGAAACCCAACGAGACCATACACACCGTCCTAACATTCCCGTATTCCTCGACCTCCAGGTATCACGGCATGTGTCGACAATCCCACGCAATAGAAGCAAAGTCTGCATGCTGCGATGCAAGGGAGGAACGCAGCGATGGCGCCTAGGGATTTCTCTTCGATAATGAGATCTGGGACGTTGAGGACCAACGCGGGTAGCAACGCCAACCAGAGGCGGGTCGGTGCTTGATCGGGGACGACCAGGCTTCTGTCTAACCTTGTGTGTCGGACGCGAAGGCGATCTGACTGAGCGACCGACACGACTGGCAGAGCCGTACGAGTCCGCCCTTCGCCAGGGGTGATGCTACCAGTAATGTTCCGGGTCTAGTCCACGTTTATTTGGAGATGCTGCGGCTGCGGAAATGCCAATGCCAGTGCGAGCACTTGGTTGTCGTAGTAGGGTATTCTCTCAATGTTTGGGTAGAGGGCTGGGTCAAAGGCTCTGTATGGTGCAAGCAGGGCCGCGCGTCTGAACACTGGCAAAGAAGAGTTCTTGCTTGAAAGGACGACTGCCAATGAAGGCTGCAAAACCCGTGGTAGTAGGCAGTCAACAAGCAATTCCACTTTGAAAGTCGTGTATGCCATCAGATGCAGCGTGTATGACTTCGGGGAGTATGGGCCTGGCAATCGATCTGCGTAACCCGGGTGCTAGACGAGTGCCACTCCGACAATGACCGACCATGATGGAGTGACAGAAAAAAAAAGGATACCCAAGGTTAAGCGAAGCGCGAAGATCATCTCACCGTGTTTCTTTGGGTTCGATGAGATGTATCCGGCCCAAGGCATCGCGCTAATGGGGACAAGTCGAGCATGACTCTGTAGAGCGCATCGAGCGCTGGTTCTTTGAATGTACGACATGTTCTGGCCAGAGCAGCGAGATCGGGAACGGCTTTTTTGTGGTGCCACGTACGCGCTCAAATCACAAGTATTTCTTGTATCTTGAGTGCCTGACGCATTCTCAAGTCTGAGGAGCTTGCCAGGGGCCCAGGGCGGCTGTGTCCCATTCCTTGTTCCCAACCACTAGCGCCATTGGCTGCTGTCTGATTCGTCGGGCACGCTGAACAGCCGCTGCATCAGCTCGACTCTTACTTACTACACGCCGTGCGTACTTCCTTCGCGTCCAACAATAACACTAGCCCGTTGGCGTGAGACCAGAAGAAGGCTATTCATACCTGCGCGCTAGACTTACGCAACACTGTTTCAAATCGTCGCACCTCAGCCGTCCCCTCATTGAACTCGCTGTTCTCAAGAAAATACTCACAGTTCTTCTGAGCAATGAAACCTCCGACGGTCCTGTTGCCTTGGTCATCGAATCAGCTGTTGACCCCCGTGGATATTGGCCAATTCAGTGTACGCAGACTTGCAGGACATCTAATTCAAAGAGGCATGATCGAACACCGAGCGAAATGAAACGCAGGGTGGGTCAGGCAAAACTAAGAAGTTGATGCCTATCTTTTCAGAACACATACGTACGACATACGTAGTATGGACGAGAGGACGAATCCGGCGCACGGTACGGACCATCGCACTCGCATCCTCACTCCTGACTCATCTTATGCCGTAGTGGCCGGTGGGATGGAGGTATGCGGGCGCGTCCGCGGGGCCGGCTGCAACTGGTCGTTGCACCGGTCTCTGCATCGAGATCTGAATCAGTGATGACCGGGTATCCCGACGGATCCCTTCGAGATCTAACGTTGATGGATCCCCGAGCTTCTCAACAGTGCCGCCAGACTACATAGTCCTGTTGATCGACTTGCCTTCCCTACCGTCTCGTTCGAGGTGACACCGAGCGCTCATTTCATCATATATGTCCGGAGCTTGCTCTGAACTGCGACCAGGGCTCAGAAGATGCACATGAGGGCCTGGATACCGCCACCAGCGGCAGGTCCGAAGTTCTCCGGATGTCAGAGCCGAGGTACTTCGGATGCCACGCTGACATTGACCCCTCATCCAACCCGGATATGCCGCTCCGAGATTCGGATGGCAACAGTCTGAGTAAGGGTATTACGAGACTGCGCGACAGATCGACTGGAGTCACGCCGCTACGCCACCCCACGCGCGCTCACTTGGCTCCTCGGCAGAGCATCGAACACGTCACCGCCTAGCCTTGGAGAGACGATTGATGGATCGATATGGCACGGGGTCAAGTTGGAAGCGTACAAATGGCGGATATCCCGCATCGCCGGTGAGCGGTTATGTAGTGCAGCCCCGTTATCGCGCTCTTCGATTTTGGTCGAATGGTATCATGTCTACTTTGAAGTACTCCTGAATTGATCCCACGCAAGCTCGGCAATTCACAAGGGTGCACAAACCGACGTGGAACCATTACACACTACTGTCCATGAACCACAAATGCACAATTTCAGCTATTTCTTGAATAGCAACACAGCTATATATTTTTCGTTCCTTGTGTCTACCAGAGTATCTAGCCCAAATCCTCCTCTATCAGCTTGTATAGCCACCAAAACAAAAAATGGAGTTTTGAAGTTGCTAGGATGGAATGAGTGCAAAGAGGTCGAAATCCATATGAAATCCACTGTTTCGTCACGCGATGTCACGCACGGCATGGATATGGATCCGACATACTCTGCTTCAAAGATTAATGGCCTGCTTGAGGAGTGGCAAAACTATGACCTCAAGTATTAGGTGATGGTTAGAAGGGGGCTGGCATCCTAGGCTGGAAATGAGCAAGACCCTGTAGCAAGGATCAAGTGAAGTTTAGGGAAATGTGTTGAATTATGTGAGCTGCAGGAGAGGCCCAGATAGAGCTGGCAGAGATCCACAGGACTGGACCATGAAGGTCCAAAACCTTGGCAAAGGTGAAGAGTGCTCAAAAGCAAGGAGGGCTAAAGGAATAATTGTGGATCAATCTTTAAAGTGGGAGTATATCCAGATAAAGCTGGTCAGAGGTCTGCAAAACTAGAGCTAGAGAGGTCCAAGATCTTGGGTGAATCTGAGTGCAACTTCCCAGGATTATATTTCTGGACAGAGTCCCAGAGTGTTAAATCTGGACTCTTCAGACTCAAGTTTGATTGGAGGTCTGAGGCTGTCATGATATTCACAAGCAAGCAGTTCCAGAGAACCACTAGTATGAGGAAACAAGTAACAATTCCAAGACTGGAGGACCAGTCAACTAATCTACATGGTATATATACCACTCAGTGGCTATGTCTGTCATATCTGTGCCCAACCACCTATCTCTACCTCCTCTGGCCCCTTCTCCAACCATCTCTAGTCACCTCTGTCTCCCTCTAGTCCACCTCCATCACCACCATGCTTGGAGCTCTGCTCCTCTGATCAGACCTGCAGCTGTGCTCACTCAGAACCACCCAGATCTTATCTCCATTTGTACATCCTTTTGTTCTTTTGACCCTTTGTTGACCCTCACTTGTATCCTTGACAATCTGTGACCCTTAGGTCACTTCTTATCTCCTTGATTATTTTCATATGACCTCCATCTTTGTCAGATACTATTTTCATCCTATTTTGTATCTCCTCTGCTTACTCCATTTGTATTTAAGTTCTGTACCTCCTGTATGTACTCCTCAGTATGAATATTGAATTAAGTCCCCCATCTCCTCTTCACTCCATCTTCTCCCTGTCAGACTTCTGTTCCTCTGAAATATGAAGACACAGACCTGCTTAGAGGCATGACATATAAGTTCTGTGCTGACATCCTCCTGAGTACCTCTGCTCTGACTCCTCTGCTTCAGACTTTGGTCCATCTCCATCACTAATCTCTCTACTACCACTCTAGCCTCTGGACTTCTGGTCAGACTTGAGTCTGAAGAGACCAGACTTTAACAGTATATTCATACTCCCTTCTGAGCAGGTCTCCATTCTTTCTTCATGTCTTCATGACCTTTTATTACAGCCTCTGCATGGTCAGGTTTCACTTTTGAACCCAACCATGGACTAACTTCTGTTGTTTTGACAACCATTTCTTCTGTCTTCTATTAGCTCTGTCCTCACTCTGCCTCTTTAGCATCCTCTCTTCTTTCATTCTTCTATATCTGCCCTCATGAACTCCACTTCTCCAAACCTCCAATTTACCTTTGGTGCTTTGGAAGCCCTTCTTTCACCTTTTCTTTGACTCCTGCTGTCCATAGACAGTTTTCAGTCATCCTCTATTCCATCTGTACCTCCAGTTGACTCCATCTTTTTGGCAAGTTGCCTCTTCCCCTATTCCTCAGTTGTAGACTTTTCTTTCTCCTGCCTCCTGATGAATCATCTCCAATGATTTTCATCACCTCCTTGGGTTACTAACCTTGTGGGTTTCAGCACAGCTAGCTCATCATGATACTCCATTGAGTGATTGGCAATGAGCAGCACTTCATTCATGACCTATACAAGATAGTAATGCCAAGCTCTCCACCATCCTCTGAGCTCCCAGGGCCTCTGCCTTCACACTCCACCCCACTGCCTCCAGACAGCACTCCAGATTTGCCATGGCTCCTCAGACTTACCTCAGTCCAGTCTGCAGTTGACCTCCAGTTGCTCACTGGGAGAAGGCAGGACATCTTGATAGGAAAGTCACCCTGCACCATCTGACCACACCCCTAACCCTCAACATCCACCTCTGACCCTTTGTGCACCTGAGGACACAAGTCCAAAGATACTCTGCTCTTCCAACACCAACTCCAGAACCTCCAGACATTATGGTGATGGACCACCTTTGATCCTTTTCTGTTGTCTCTTTGTCTTCTTTATGTTTTCCCTCTAACCATCTAGACATCTTGGTAATGGACCCATTTTGGGCCATTCCATGGTACCTACTGTTTTTCCTCCTCTTGCCTTTCTGTACCCAAGGACCTTATGTCTGAAGGTAACTCTGGCCTTGCTCTGGCTGATTCTGCTTGGTCTGGACAGCTCCCTACTTCTTTTCTCCTTTGTTTCCTCTGTACTGTACTCTGGGCCTGGGACTGCATCACCCTTGTCTGTGCTCTCTTTGAGAGCACCCTTGACACATCCATTCTCTTCTTCTCTTCACTCCTACCCTCTGCTTCTTCTGTACCTATGGATGATAAGTCTGGTGGTAACTCTGGTTTTCACCCCAGTAGACTCTGGCAAGTCTGGACCATTTTTCCTTTTTGTCTTCTATTTTGTACTCTGGACCTGGGTCTTACATCACCCTTGTCCATGCTCTCTTCAAAGAGCACCTCCAGATGCATCCTTTTCTTTCCTTTTTCTTATTGTATGTCTTCTATGACCTTATGATTCCCCCTCCAGGTCCACTCTGGACCATTCTCTCAACTCCAGCTGTGTCTGGTCAACCCTGGCCCACCAGACCCCTTTCCTCTGTTTGTTATGAATGTCTAAGGCAGTGCTGAACTAGAACTAAACAAAGAAGACAAGCTGGACAATGAGAGGTGCAAGGCAAGGGATACACTAGGAGAGACTGGCACTCTCACTAGGATGGGCCTAGAATGGCACTACTGATTGGGCAGACTAAGCTTAGGGTATTCTACATGGAATGGTCCCTACTTATACTACTGGGAATGCACACAGACCAGCTAAGGGGAGGCTAATGGAAGCTATGTGTAGGTAGGCACAAAGATGGCATCAATGATGGAGGGTGTTACAGAGCACATCCTTCTGGACTGCTAACAACAAGAGTTCTATGTGAGGAGGCACAACATCTCACAAAGAATAGAGAGGCAAAGTGGAACAGTTGAGGTGACTGTTTAGACAGGAGCAAGTCCAGATAAGAGGAGGTGGAACTGTGCAGGTCTAGCTTGGGGTTTACAAGTGAAGTAGCTAGCTACTTATAGTCCAATGGAATGCACACAGACCAAGAGTAGGGCAGGCATAGAAAGCAGGAGAAAGAAGGAGAAGGTCAAGGAACAACTGTGGATGGCTATGTATAGATCATGACAGCATGCGAGAGAATGCTGTTAGGAGATAGAGTCCAAATGTAGATGACTAAGTGAGAACAGAAACAGTGAAGGAATAGTCGAACTCATCTAATGAGAAGGTTACTAGAAAGCGTAAGTATCTAGCATGTGGATGTGGATACATGAATGAAATGTGTTCAGAAATAAGTAATAGGCCAGGATGTAGGGATAAAATCGTAACAGTACCCCCTTAGTAGCTTTGCAGTGCTGCTGTGTTTCTAAGCACCAGAGGAATCTGCACTGTTGAATACCAACTGCTCATCATTAAAGTCCTCAGTAGTAAAGGGGCAGTTTGTGAGGAGGTGTCCAGCAGCTCCACAAAGGGCACAATGGAGGCTTGGGCATGCTTTGGCCACATGTTCCCAGCAATTGCACACAGAGCAATGGGACATGAGGCAGTGGGAGACTGGATGTCCGGGTGCATAGAGGGAACAGTTGGGACAGTGATACTGTGGGCAGCTTCAGTGCAGATGTCCAAATTGTCCACAGGAGTAGCATTGATGACCTGAGAGGTCCATGGTGGCAAGACGGATTTGGATATCAGGGGGGATGGGGAGGACTCTCGTTGGGGAAGAGAGAATGGTAGTACCGGTGGGGAGGTCTTGGATGTGGACATTGGTGGATAGAGTGAGGCCAGGTGGAGAAGCGACAGATGGAACAGAGATGCAGACAGACAGTGGTCATTTGGGCATAGTGGGGCAAGTAATGGGTGGGGATTCCTGGGAGGCATGCAAGACATCTGTTTCTAAATAGTTGTCAAGATCAGTCTCATTAAGGGAGAACAGGATCACTTGTGGGAAATCTCCCAAGGCACCAGGAGGGAAAGCGGAGATGATCTGTCCAAACTGGTGATGATCTATCAGATCTAAGGCATGAAGGCAGAGTTAGTCAAGCATGGCAGTTTGTGTGGCAGTGAAGGTGGGGTTAGAAGAAAGAAGTCTAGGAGAATGGCTAAAGGATTGAAGCAAACAAGTCTGGTGGAAGAATAAAATTGCCTCCATGAGAGGAAGCAATTGTCTAAAAAGGGGAATGCTTTCAGCGATGGTAAGGAGTTGTGGGTGGTCTAGAACATGGACATATATAGTGAGTCTTTGGAAGTGGGGGAGGCAGGAAGGGTATAGCTGCTCCAGGGCCCAGTCATGGATGTCTCTTCTGTGAGGGCTAGATGGGAAGATGGAGACTTGTGGGGTCTGCACAGCAGCCAATGGGGATCTAGGGACATCAGGGAATCCCGAATGATGGGGTGGTAAGGAAATGGTGAGTGATGTTGGTGAGGTGATAGAAGTCATGACTTAAGCATGATGTGGAGAGGCTGATGGCAATAGTGAGGAGAGGATGATAACAAGTATAATGATTATTGTGGCAAGAGATATGGTTGAAAAGATTGCTGCAGCAATAAGGATCTGGTGAGGGGTGAGCATTGTTGCTCAAGGGGAGAGGGAACTCTTATATTGTCTAAGGAGAACAGGAGCATGGCAAAGGTTTTGCTTGGGTTCCCAAGTGTTTTCTGATGTGGGATATCCTTTCCACTTGATCAGGTACTGGCAGCAATTAGCAGAGCCCCAATGAGAAAGTATAGCCTCAATTTTATATTCCTCTTTGCCATCAACAAGATCTGGTGGTGCAGGAATAAAGTTTTGGCCGTGCTCTGGTGTGGTTTGATAGGAAGATAAGAGGGAGGCATGGAAGACATCATGAATGCACCATGTAGATGGCAGTTTCAGCTGATATGCCACAGGGGAGAGTACCTTGGTAATTTCAAAGGGTCCTTCTCTTTTGGGGGCAAGTTTCCATGATGGGTATCTGAACCTAAGGTTTGTTGCCTCAAGCCAAACCTTATCTTCAATCTTCCATGGTGTGAACTTGGTAGAAAGTCTCTCTTTCATGAGGTGTTGAGTGATAGAATGAGCAGCAAGTGCTTCCTTTCGTGCTTCAGCCTGGGTAGATAGGTGTTCTTCTACAGAAGGGGCAAAGGATTTTCCTAAAGGGGGATAGGCTCTGGGTTCATATCCCATCATAAGGAAATATGGCAACTGGTGGGTGGATGAATGTGCTGTGGAGTTGTGGGAGAATTCTACAGTAGGGAGTAAGGTACTCCAGGTACCAGGGCGTTCTTGGCAAAAGATTCAAAGATAAACTTCAAGCTCCTGGTTGGCTCTCTCAGTTTGGCCATCAGTTTGCAGATGGTAGACAGAGGAGAGTTTAATGTTGTACTGAAGGAGCTGAGCTAATTCTTTGGCAAAGGAAGAGGCAAACTAAGGACCTCTATCAGAGATACAGGAGTTATGCAGACCAAATCTAGGGAAGATATACTGAAACAAAGTGATGCTACTCTGACAGCAGAGATGGTTTTTGTGCAAGGGAGGAGGATTACCCCCTTCATAAGGCCATGGTTGACCATGACCAGGATGGAATCAAAATTACCTGAGGGAGGAAGATCTGTGATAAGGTCTAGAGAGATCTGCTGAAAGGGGTAAGTAGCAGAAGAGGAAAGTGGCGACAGGGGGAGGATAGTGGGGTGGGTATTCGGTTTGGAAGATTGGCAGATGGCACAGCCGGCAATGAAGCAAGAGATAAATGAGCACATACCAGGCCACCAGTAATCCATGGAGAGGTGAGCATAGGTGCAGAAGAGGCCCTCATGGCCCCCAGAGGGAGAGGAGTGAAGGGATGAGACAAGCTCATGGCGAGCATCGGGAGGAATGAAGAGGTGGCCCTTGTAATAAAGGTGGGGGGAATCGTAGTGCCAGTCAGCAAGGGAAGAGTGAGGGAAGAGGGGGAGGGACTGTTCCATGGCATGTAACACCTCAAGAACAAGTGGATTGTTGGCAGAGGAGCTGGTGACTTTTGAGGCAAGTGCAAGGTCAAGTGTAGAAATGATTTCTGGACTAGGCAGGATGGGGTGAATATTGTCAGTGGACATATCAACATCATGACAGCAGGATAGTGCATCTGCTAGGGTCATGGCAGTTCCAGGGAGGACGGTCCAGAGGAGGTGGTACTCCTGAAGGAAGAGGCTCCATCAGACCTGATGACGAGACAGCTTCTGTGGGGCTTTCATAAAAGAAAGGTTTTTGTGATCAGTGAAGATGGTAACTGCATGTTCAGTTCCTAAGAGGTATTGTTGCCATTCCTCCAAGGCATCAATGACAGCTAGGAGTTCTTGATCATAGATGTCATACATAATTCTGTTCAGCGTCATTAAGAGTGTGGGAATAGTAGGTGCACAGATGAGAGTCACCATTGACATCTTTCTGCATGAGGATAATGCCAACAGCTATGAGAGATGCATATGTCATGAGGAAGAAAGGTTTAGTGGTGTCAGGAAGAACAAGGACAGGAGAGGAGGAGAAGATCTCCTTGAGATGAAGAAATGCAGCTTGTTGGGCATCATGCCAGATCCAAGGCTGAGCATTTTTGGTAAGAAGGTTAAGAGGGGCTGCTATGTCAGTGAAATTGGGGATGAACTTCTGATAGAAGTTACAAGATCCAAGGAAGGAGTGGACAGCTTTGACAGTAGAGGGTGGTTGCCACTTGGCAATAGCAGAGAGTTTGACAGGGTCCATGTGTCCTTGTCCATTTCCAACAATAATTCCTAAGTATTCGATCTCAGGAGTGTCAAAAGTGCACTTAGAGAGTTTGAGCGTAAGCCCATGTTCTTTGAGGCATGCTAGCACTCTGCAGGTGCAATCAACATGATCAGAGAGGGTAGAGGAATGAATTCCAAGATCATCCATGAAGATCTCAAGCCATCCTTCTGGAGTGATGTCTTGGAAGACCCAGTTCATGAAGGCTTGGAAGGTGGGCGGTGAGTTACATTGCCCAAAGAACATGACAGTGGGTTCATAAAGACCAAGAGGAGTGATAAATGCAGCTTTCCACTGGTCTTCTTCGCGAATGCGAATGTTATTGTACCCCCAGTGGATGTTGAATTTAGAGAAGTACTTCGAGTTCTTCATTCAATTGATGAGGTCGGAGACAAGGGGTAGTGGGTAGGTGTTCTTAATAGTGTGTTCATTTAAGTACCTATAATCCTGGCAGGGATGAAGTGAACCATCTTTCTTTGGAACAAAGAAGAGAGGGGAAGCCTGAGGTGACTTGGACTCTACAATGTGTCCAGTGCAAAGATGTTCATCAACAAATGCTCTACAAGCTTCCATCTCAGTAGGGTTCAAAGCATAGGCTTTGGCTTGTTTGGGGACAAAGGAGTCTTTTAGCTCAACAACATGATCATAGGGATGATGTGGGGGGAGGATGTCATGGTTCTTTTCCTCAAAGACATCAGAGAAGTTAGCATATGATTCAGGAAAAGTAACTTCCTTTTTGACATTCTGCTGAGTGATCTCAGTAGCAATAGTAGTCTTGCATATGGTTTCAGCAGATAACCAAGCATTTCTTTCTAAAAGATTGAATTTGATATTCTGGTTGGCATCTAACCCTAGCCATCGGAGGAGATGTCGTTCAGGGGTTTCATCATGCATGGGAAGGGGATCTTCTGGAAAGGAAAGGGTCCTATCCTTCCAGTCAATGGTAGGATTGTGATTGGCAAGCCAGTTCATTCTGAGGATAATCTGCAGTCTTCCAAGACCAATGATCATGAAGCGAAAGTTTCAGTTCGCTCAGGGAAAATGACAGTGGCATTAGTGTAGAAGCAAATGGTCCCAGTCTGGTTTGGGGTTCCATCTATGTTCAGGGCTTGTATGGATTTGGAGAGGGGATGGAAAGGAAGACCAAGTCTTTTGGCCAGTCAATGATCAATGAAAGTTCCAGTAGCTCTGCAGTCAATGAGTGCAGTGGTATCAATGGTTTTTGTCCCATGAGAGAGTCTGATGCGAATTTGGATGGACTTCTCTGATTCAGATGACAATGTTACATGGACAATTCTATGGAGAGGTAGCATTGACTCATCTCTCCTTCTCAAAAATCCTCTGTTACTTCAGTGATGGAAGCAATAGATTCCTGTGCCAGTTTGAAACTTTGCTTCAGCCCCTGGAGAATTTGTTCTGTGGTCTTTCCTCCAGCAGTGAGGGAGTTGATGTATGTATTGTGTGAGATCATTGCTAGGTTGTGTCTGCATGGTACGAATTCTATTGGGGTTATGAGGGGGGTGAGGTGGTGTTACGATTTCTTTGCTTATCTTATCTTATCAAGTCACATGACCACTATCATGTGATTGTGGGACATGTCACCCCTTCACTTCAATCACACTCACTCTAGACTCTTATCTCCCATGCTTTATTAATCTCTGCTATTCTAGACCATGACATCACTAATGATGTAGTACATTAGTCAGTGTTCACACACCTGCCCTAAACACCTGTAGTAGTATATATTCTGAATCCAAATGACAACCAGACTTCAGTCAAGTCCTGGTTGATTCCCTAGAACATCCTCTTGATTCACAGCAAGCCTAGTTAGTAGTGACCAAAGCCTTCACAGGTCTAGGTTGCCAACAGGTGGTGGAGAAGAAGTTGACTGATTGGGATGGTTCCTGGTGGAACAGCCACTTTGCTTACATATGAAGCATAGCTTGTTCTCCAAGCATCACCTTCATTCATCAGGGGACAGATTCAGGGCATCAATGTCCATAGCATTTGGGTCTCTAGGGGTGGTGTGAGGGGCAAAAGATCTCTGGGAAAGGTGCGAGCAGGGGTGGTCCTGGTGGTGGTGGCTACTCTGGGAGCCATTCAAATGCGATTGGCTTTGAACTGCTCAACCTTTAAGTACCAATCAGAGATCTTCTTCAGCAGAGTTTCTAATCCAGCCATTTTAGAGTGATGGTACTGATGAAGGCCTTGGTAGAAGAGGCTGATGAGAGTGAGGTCATTAGTGAGGGCAGTGGTGGTAGAGAGGATGCAAAATTCCAACACATATTTGTGCAGGTCAGAGACATTATTCTGTCATAAAGTGACAAGCTTTTTCATGGTGTCAGCAGTAGAATCTACGAGTTTGAAGGCTACCTGGAAGGCTGCCTTGAAATTCTTGTACATCTGAAGGAAGGAGGGGACTTGTTCATTGCCTCTTGGCGAATGACAGTGGCCCAGGCAAGGGCAGAATCTTTCTTCATATATGACAGAGCAAAAGCAATTTGTCTATTGTCACTAGTATAAATTTCTTTGTTGATCAGAAGGTAGGTATCCACAGAAAGTATCCAGGACTCAGTGGAGGAAGAATCTCCATCATAGTCAGTAGGAACTCTGATCTTGATCTCAGTGGGTTTGGAAGACATGTCTTCATCAGAGTCTTCATTATCAGAGGGGTCTGGGAAAGGGGAATGATAAGGTGGCTGCAGATGGATGGGTTGGACAGGGATGACAGGTATTGGGGTAGTATATGCTGAAAGCAGTAGAGCAGCAGAGGTATTGTGCTCAGGACGATGTACAGATTGAATGACAGGTGCAGCCCAAGGGTCAGAGAAACTTCCAGGTCTGATGGCAGGTTCTGGTTCTTCAACTTCAATGGGTTCAGGCTCAGAGGACTCTTCTCTAGCAGCAGCTCTGCAGATTGCTTGTTCTAATAAAGTGTTGTGATGACATGGTACTTCAGGGGGATAGTTTGGGTTAGGCAACCCAGGGATTCTTCTTGGTGACGACATATTGGCAAGGGGTTCCCTACTCTGCTGGCAGGAGGGGAATGGGGAAAGCTAGACCTTTTGTTACAGAGCACATCCTTCTGGACTGCTTATGACAAGAGTTCTATGTGAGGAGGCACTCATGAAGAGGCACAACATCTCACAAAGAATAGAGAGGCAAAGTGGAACAGTTGAGGTGACTGTTCAGACAGGAGCAAGTCCAGATAAGAGGAGGTGGAATTGCACAGGTCTAGCTTGGGGTTTACAAGTGAAGTAGCTAGCTACTTATAGTCCAATGGAATGCACATGGACCAAGAGTAGGGCAGGCATAGAAAGCAGGAGAAAGAAGGAGAAGGTCAGGGAACAACTGTGGATGGCTATGTATAGATCATGACAGCATGTGAGAGAATGCCGTTAGGAGATAGAGTCCAAATGTAGATGACTAAGTGAGAACAGAAACAGTGAAGGAATAGTCAAACTCATCTAATGAGAAGGTTACTAGAAAGCATAAGTATCTAGCATGTGGATGTGGATACATGAATGAAATGTGTTCGAAAATGAGTAATAGGCCAGGATGTAGGGATAAAATCATAACAGAGGGCAATAAGGTGGGAAGGCAACCAGGTGGAGATGAATGTGGGAAAGATACCATAGGAGTAAGGCACAGCCTGAAGAAGGTTAAAGCGGAGTCCAGAGATAAGGACTTAGCTAAGGGGTAGGCAAAAAAGCAGCAAAAGGTGGCAAAGAGGTGAAGAAAAAGTGAAGAAAAGGGGATTTTTATAACACTGTTGTTACAGAGCACATCCTCCTGGACTGCTGGCAACAGAGATTTCTAGTGGGAAGGTGTCATATCCATGACATCCCATCCATCTCCGCCCCCTCCAGCTCCATCTCCAACCAACTCCAGTTATCTCCATCACCCTCAGTCCATCTCCACTTTATGCTTGGAGCTCCACTCCTCTGCTTGGACCAAGGCTGTGCTTGTATAGGGACTCAGCTATTCTTCAGACCTGGATATCTTCTGTATATTCTGTTTGTACTTCCCTTTGCTTCCTTCTCAGTCCCTTATAGACCCTTGATCTTGTGTCACTCATTCCCTAACATCTTGATGTCCCTGTTCACCTTTTAGTATAAAATCTCTGTACTATCTGTCATGTAACCTTAGCATGAATATCAACTTAGTCCCCCCTCCTCACTCTTGTTGCAATCTCCTCCTTTTCCTGTTGGAACTCTGATCCTCTGAAATACAAGGACATGGACCTGTTCAAGGGTATGACACATAAGTCCTGTGCTGATGTTCTTTCTAAGTAACTCCACTCTGACTCCTCTGCTCTAGACTTCAGTCCAACTCTGAGATGAACTTGTCTACCACCCCATCAGTACCTCTGGATCTCTGATTGGACTTGAGTCTGGAGAGTCCTGTCATATCCATGACATCCCATCCATCTCCACCCCCTCTGGCCCCATCTCTGACCAACTCTGGTCACCTCTGCTGCCCTCAGTCCACCTCCACTTTCTTCATGCTTGGAGCTCTGCTCCTCTGCTCAGACCAAGGCTGTGCTTGCACAGGGACTTGGCTATCTTCAGATCTGGATATCTTTTGTACATTCCATTTGTACTTCCCTTCACTTCCTTTATCCCTTCTTGGTCCCTTATGGACCCTTGATGTTATCTCACTTATTTCCTGACATCCTTGATGTCCCTGTTTACCTTTTAGCATAAAACCTCTGTACCTCTGTCATGTAACCTTAGCATGAATATCAACTTAGTCCCCTCTCCCCACTCTTGTTGCAATCCCATCCTCCTCCTGTCAGAACTCCACTCCTCTGAAATATGAGGACATGGACCTGTTTAAGGGTACAACACATAAGTCCTGTGCTGACATCCTTTCTATGTAACTCCACTTTGACTCCTCCACTCTGGACTTCAGTCCAACTGTGAGATGAACTCATCTACCACCCCATCAGCACCTCCAGACCTCTGATCAGACTTGAGTCCAGAGAGTCTGGACTTAACAGGAGACACTCATGAGGAGGCACAACATCCCTCAAGGAAAGGAAAGGCAAAGAAGAAACTTTAGGGGCAAAGGTTCAGGCAGGAGCAAGTCCAGTTCAGGAGGTGGATTGCACAGGTCTAGCTTGGAGGTACAAGCAAAGTAGACTAGCTACTTATATAGTCCAAAGGAATGCATATGGACCAGGGTAAGGGTAAGCATAGAAGAAATGAGAAGGTGATGGAACAACTGCAGATGGCTATGTAGATAATGACAGCATGTGAGAGAATGCTGTTAGGAGATATCATCCATAAGGAGAAGAGACTACAAGATATGAAGTGAATAGGAAAACAGAGACTTGAAGGTAATCAAGAAGTAGATGTATTTAGCATAGGGAAACAGATAGCAAAATGGTACACTGATGGAAATGAAGAATAGATGAGGGACAAGGGAGAAAATCATAATTACTGTTCTCCTTTTGCTTCTTCAGTACATTCCTCTTTGTCTTCATTTTAGACTATTCCATTCCACTCTGGTGACTTTTGGTCCATTCTGGATCACTCCATCTATACCCTGTTCTTCTTTCTTTTTCTCTGTTCCTTCCTCATGTGTTTGTTATTGACAACTCCATCAACTCCAACAATCTCTGGTTCACTCTGGACTATTGCTTCTTCATCTTCTCCCTTTGGGCAATCCCCCTCTATGGCTTTCATGCCAACCTCTTTGGGTTCACTGATGTTTGTTTAGTATTGACTCATGTGCTCACCCTATAATGATCCATTGATTGCTGGGTTTAAGAAGCCACATTTAGTCTAACATACTCTTACAGATTGAATGCCAAACCTCTGCACTCCAGGACTCCATCCAGAAATATAATCCTGGGAGTTGCACCCTGGATTTGCCCAAGAACTTCAGACCTCTCTAGGTCCAGTCTTGTGGACCTCTGACTGGCTTCATCCAGACCTCTTCCAACTTTAAGAACTGACCTATGACTGTCTTCTTTAGGCTTTCACCTTTACTGGCATCTCATTGTTCAATTCCATCTACCCATGCACCTAAGCTTTTCAGACCTTCACTGTCAAGTTCTGTGGACCTCTGCTGGACTTGTCCAGATCTCTTTCTGCAATATAAAACTAACCAGCATTGTTCCCTAGGATATCATACCCCTTTTGTAGTTCACCTCTGTTTTATTGTTTTTTTTTGTTCCTGTAAACTCCTTACCTCCATTATTAACACTGACATCTTCTGTTCATCTCCACTCTACTCTGCCTCATTTGCTCTTCATTCAAGAACAATCATGATTAAAAGAAAAAGGACTATGTAGTATATTATTACTCTTCTTTCTTTCCTTCCTCTACTTCATCTGCTTTCTCCTCCATCATCTTTTGTTTCTTCTCCGTCTTCTTCTATCCTCATCCTTCCTCCTTCTCTGACTTGTCGATTTCTATAAGCTCCTGTGCAATCATCAGTATTTTTCTTTTCTCTTGTTTATTACTTGTTGGAATGCTCCCCATGACTGTCAATAGTATTTCATGTCTCTTACATATATATGGCTTCAGTGTTTGATTCCTGCTCCCTCACTCATTCCTCTGGGACATCATGAGGGTAAGTACTATATTATTAATACTATGATCACTAGCTAATTATTATCTTTGTACAGCTTACCCTGTTCAGTTTTAACAGGTTATGAGCCCTGGCAGGTTGATCTAAAACCCACTGACATAACTGAATGAAGGTCACACCCTCTGATCCTGTAGAATGCATGGTGAACATGGATCCTAGCCAGATCATGCACTTTGCCCCATCCATCCTCTTCAGGAAGTGGTCATTCCACCTGTAGTGATGAGTACCACCCCAACAGTCCAGGGAGATCCCCAACCAGTCATACAGGGTATAAATAAAGTGTCATCCCCAGACCTGTTCATGTCCCCTGTCACCCGCAGTCAAATCCATCATCATCAGCTCTCAAACATGTCCAATGCCAATACCAATGCTGTCATTGTTGCTGGCGATAATAATGCTGCTCAACCTGTTAACACCCCCCTTGTTCCTGTCCCTCCTGCAGCTCCAATGGCCACTATGATTACAAAGATTGATCTGAGTGCCAGTAATGTAGTGAAGGTTGTCACATCCATTGTAAAGATCTAAATGTGCCTGAGTGTAAGGCAAGAGAAAGAAGGTGGGGTGATATGTTCATCCCAGGGAGTCTCAAGGCAATGCCAAATGGCCAGAAATAGATAATGAAATGGACAAGAAAGAGCATACCACTGGTGTGGACAACTCCTATGGGGCCTTCTCCAAAATGAACCAGACTCCAGACTTTCAGATGTGTTCCCAGACTTCTGCATGCAATGCAGACAGTGAGGGGTGACTAGGACTGGGTGTTCAGGCTTATACCGGGTGTTCTAACAGAGAGGGAAGAAGAAAAAACACTATTAAGTAACTAATGACATGCCTATGTAGTGCTCAACTACATAACATAAAACAATGTCAAATAGGTAAAAATAGGAAAACCCATCCAAAACAATGTAAACTGGTCACAAATAAACAAACACAGACACCAGAATACTGGTAAATGACACTGGGAAGTGATCCTGGCCAGTATAAACCAACTCTGGCCAGTTTCTGCACAACCTGGTCATGTAGGGGATCAATCCTGGCCAGAAATGTACTGGGAAATCATCCAGTCTACCAGGATAATGTTGGGATGACCAGGATAAGACTGGATGTGTTGTGATATTGTTGGATGCCCTATAAATCAGGAATACAAATGTAGGGAACCAAGGTTCTCTACACTGTCCTTGATCATGGTCTTCACAACTGGCAGGATTGGAGCATGAACTTCCATGACTACCTCATGTCCAAACATGCTTGGGCATATGCTCTTGGCACTGTCATCTGCCCAGCTGAAGTGACAGACCCTAACGGTGCAGATCTCTGGAACACAAACAATAAGGCAATAGTTGCAATTATGTGCAGTTGATGTGCTATTGAAGAGAAGTTGTTTCTCGAAGGACATACCAACACATTTCATGCATGGAAAGCTTTGCAAGATTGCCATGAACAAATTGGTCCTGTAGCACAAATTATGCTCATTCAAAAGTTATTACAGATGCACTATAAGAAAGCTGAGCAGTTTGTGAAGACAAGTCTCAAGATTACCGAATCTGTCAGACACATATATGCCATGGGAATGCCCTCATCCAACACCTTTATCCTCATGATGTAATGGTCATGGCAGAACTATGTATGCCTATGACTATCCTTCTGACTCTCTGGACCACAGGGTCAATCTCAATAGGGGAGGCACTCACAAAGAGGTGCAACGTCCCTAGCAGGTCTTAGAAGAAAGCAGTCAGCAGGGTGACTCCTCAGAGTTGGCTGACAATACTTTTGTTGAGTATACTCGACTAGCAGGACGACCCAACAAGGGTTTGCTATCGATGAAGATGGACTCTTGCTGAGTCAAAGAGGTACTCTCACTGAGTACAGAGGGCCACTCTCCTAGGTAGGTGGGCAAAGACAAAGGCTCTCTCCTTTGGTAAGGTGAGCAAGTGAGCAGGCAATAGTTGCACCAGAAAGATGTAAAAATTGGCTAGAGAACTGCTACAGTACATGGAGGTGTTCTTAAATAGTGTCTAGTGAAAGGAGGCTGCATGCATAGCTGGAGATGGTAGCTATCAGGAGAAGATGGTAGTGAGGACGATGCATCACCAAATAGAGAGATGGTGATGAAGGAGGCACTGTCCAAAGATGATAAAAAAGATGAAGGCTGTGAAAGTGAAGTTATAGCAATGGGATTAGTCTGATGTCATCCAAATACAGAATGACAAGATATGGCAGATAGACTTCCCATGTAATCAGTCCCTCCCAAAGACAAAGGAAGAAAATAAGTAGGAGGTGACCAGAGAGAAATAAAACCATAACATATGATGATGATGAATGTGATGTCCAATGATCTACCAACTGTGAGCGATCAAATGGCAGATGCAATCATGCACAGTACTGCTGCAGATCCCTACACCCCATCAATGGTGTACACAAGGCTTGAGATGGAACAGCAACTGGTTGACTCCAAACTATCTCCCACATTGATTGCTCTGGCCACTACAATGCCCACTGCTCCTGGGCACATGCCCAAAATATGTAGCACATGCAACAAGTCTGGCCATATGAAGTACTGTCTTAATCCAAAGTGTCCACCTGGCTGTTGTATTGGCCATGCCTTGGTTGAATGTGTCAGCAAAGGAGGTGATTGAGAAGGACAATGCAAGGCTGTTATGCAAGAGAAAGCCAAACATTGACATGGGGGGAAACTTGCAGTGACCAGAAAACCTGGTAACATCCATTATGACTTCTCTGGACAGGCTTATCTGGTTGACCCCAACACAAACACTGCATTTATTCTTTGTGATAACCTCAGTACTACCACGACCATGGCATCTGTACCTGAGTCTGCCCCAAGCATCCACTTTGCTGGTCTCATAACTGACTCAATAACTCCCAAGTTCTTGCAAGGGCTACCAAATGAAGATTCATATGAATATGATGCTCTTTTCCTTGAATTGACTGTACTGCACACATCCATTGACTGGAATCTCCACTTGCAACCAATGAATGAGACTGCTCTGACTGTGCGTGCCCTCAACCAAGAAGCATTCACAGTTATCGACCCCTCCCTGGTCCCTTTCTTTCTGGACACCAGTGCCTCTGTGCATATTAGCAATACCATGTTGGATTTCTTACATTTGTGACCAATTCCACCATGTCCTGTACATGGAGTTGGAGGCACCACTATACAAGCAACTGGAATCAGATCCATTTGCATTGTTGTTGCAAAGAGTATCCACATCACTCTAGACAATATACTCTATATTCCTGATGCTGCAGTTCGACTCATCTCGATATCTGCTCTTACTTTGGCACTAAAATGCATCATACACTTCAGTGACTCAACATGCTGGATCACATCTGCAAATGGAACCAGCCTGCTCACTGGTACTCTTACTTTGCGTAAACTCTACACTGTTTCTGGAGGGCAACTCTCTGTGTCCCACATCCTTCTTGCCTATGTCAACCCTATGTGGGAAACCTGGCACCATTGCTTAGGTCATGCAAACTATCATGTGGTTGCTGACTTGGCTCATTGGCAACTTGCCACTGGTATGACTGTTACCTTGTCTCCCCCTCCTTCAGCCTGTGACCATTGAATCTTGGGTAAACAGACTTGGACAAGTGTACCAAAGAGGCATGAAGGACCCAGAGCAAAAAGGTATTTAGAGGTTGTCCATGTCAACCTTATGGAGCATCCAGAGCATAGTTCTGCATCTGGAAACCATTATGTCCTTAACATCATAGATGATTACTCCTCATTCTGTTGGTCAATACTGATCACCTCAAAATCAGATGCATCCTCTGTTTTGCAAACTTGGGAACTAGCTTGTGAGACTGAGACTGGTATGTGTGTTGGCTGCCTTCGATCCAACAATGGTGAGCTTCTTTGTGCCAAACTATGGGAATGATTTCTCTCTCATGGGACTGTGGATCAATTCACAGTGTCTTACACTTCTGCTCACAATGGTCATGTTGAACGCCTGCACCACACTCTGATGGGGAAGGCTCGAGCAATGCGATTGTATGCAAACATTTCTATCAACTGATGGGGTGAATTCATTGTAACTGCCTGCTACCTCACCAATCAGACCCCTGTTTCCGTCCAACAAGGTATCATATTCCATGCCATTCCATCCATCTCTGACCCCTTCAGCCCCAACTCCAGTCATCTCTGTTACAGAGCATATCCTTCTGGACTGCTATCAACAAAGGTTCTTTGTGAGGAGGCACTCATGAAGAGGCACAATGTCTCACAAGGAATAGAGAGGCAAAGTGGAACAGTTGAGATAACTGTTCAGGCAGGAGCAAGTCCAGTTCAGGAGGTGGATTGCACAGGTCTAGCTTGGGTTACAAGCGAAGTAGCTCTACTACTTATATAGTCCAGTAATGCATGCACAGACCAAGATGTAGGGTAGGCATAGAAAAAGGAAAAAGGTGGAGGAACTACTGCAGATGAGTAAGAGGATCATAACAGCATGTGAGAGAACACTGTTAGGAGGTAGAGTCCTAATGAAGATAACTAAGTGAGAATAAAAACAGTAAAGGAGTAGTCAAACTTGTCAAGTGAAAATGTAACAAGGAAGCGTAAGTACAGTGACTCCCAAAACTGCTGCAATGTTTGACTATTTTGCAGTACTGGAAGTGTAGTAAGTGCAAGCGTGGGAGTATCACTTAGCTTTGGTTAGATTAAAGGTAAGGGACACCTTTGGCTATCTGCTGATTAAGAAATTACATAATTCGGTTCAGGGGTTGCTGAGATATGGACATTTCAAAATGACAATACCATTGCAGCAGTTTTGTCACTTTTGTCAAAGAATAGGTATTTCTGATATATCAGTACTTGGTATAGCCTCCTTTTGCCTTAAGCACTGCCTGAATCCTCTTAGGCATGCTTTCAATCAATCCCTGACACTCTGCAGCTGATATCTTCTCCCATTCCACTTGAACCCTTTCCCAAAACTCCTCCATTCCCTTAGGGGGATGTTCATACTCTGCAAGCTTCCTTTTGAGAGAAACCCAGGTATGTTCTATAGGGCTTAAGTCAGGAGACTGTGCAGGCCATACCATGGTCCTAAATTCCTGCTCCTCTAGCCACTCCTTCACCTTTCTACAGGTGTGCTTGGGGTCATTGTCCTGCTGAAAGATGATGCTAGGAGGATCAAGACCATAGTACTCCAAGGAATTCTGGAGTTCATCCTTCAAAATTTGAAGGTATAGGTCCCCATCCATCCTGCCATCAATCTTGGCAGCAAATCCAACTCCATACCAGGTCATACAGCCCCACATCATCAGAGATCCTCCTCCAAACTTAACAGTTCCTTGGACTAGCCTGTCACTAAGCCCTTCTCCTGACCTTTTCCAAGTCTATTTGTGCCCATCTGATCCTAGGCGATTAATTTTGGTCTCATCTGACCATACCACCTTCTTTCAGTCCTCCATAGTCCAATCTCTATGAGCATAAGCAAAGTTCAAACATGCCTTGTGATGTTTGGCAGAAAGAAGAGGGTGTTTGGACTTGACTACAGCTTTCATACCAGCCTGCTTCAGCTGGCAATGAACTGTATTGGGATGCAGAGGCTTGTTGATGATATTGAACAAGGTTTTGGTGACTTGAACAGCATTTTCAGCTTTGCCAGTGGTAATACATAAGATGGATAGCATGATGGATATTGGTTGGAGAAAGCTTGCTTGGATGACCTCCAGTAGACTTTTGGAGCTCAGAATGCTCCTTGGAGCGAAGTATAGCAATGGTAGAGTTATGAATACCAGTAGCAGATTCAATGGCATGAATGGAGTGGCCAGAATTGAGCATAGTAAGAATGGTATTCTTTTGAGTGGTAGAGAGGGATCATATGATGATAGTTGATGAAAAAAAAGAGGCGTGTGAACTTTTTCAAACTCAGATGAAACACTTATATGTGTACCTTTGTTTGTATTGCCAAATATTGACAAATATCTCTTAATTAACAACAATCATATATTTCATATCAAAAGTGACACAACTGCTGCAATGGTATTGTTATTTTGGAATGTACATATCTCAGCAACCCCTGAACCAAATTATGTAATTTTTTGATCAGCAGATAGCCAGAGGTGTCCCCTACCTTTCACCTAACCAAAGCTAAGCGATACTCCCATGCTTGCACTTACTACACTTCCAGTACTGCAAAATAGTCAAACATTGCAGTGAGCTTCTCCAACCAATACCCGTCATGCTATCCATCTTATCACCACTGGCAAAGCTGAAAATGCTGTTCAAGTCACCAAAACCTTGTCCAATATCATCAACAAGCCTCTGCATCCCAATACAGTTCATCGCCAGCTGAAGCAGGCTGGTATGAAAGCTGTAGTCAAGTCCAAACGCCCTCTTCTTTCTGCCAAACATCGCAAGGCACATTTGGACTTTGCTTATGCTCATAGAGATTGGACTATGGAGGACTGG
>JBBPKI010000505.1:0-22782 GCA_038089155.1 Nevesoporus exiguus
CCATCTCTGGGAGAGTCGAAGATATCACCCCACCTTGCAGTTTTTATCGGCAGCGTCGCATCTGTGAAAACGGGAAGATAAGCTAGGACAGATCGTATGTGAATCGTTTACGGTCACGAGGCAACCTGACCCCGGCTGGACGTATGCGTGCGATCGTACAGAGCTGTCCTCACCGCGATCTATGACTCTCTTTATCTGTGAAACGCTTGGTGTGCTCGGACCTCTACTAACACTGTCCACTTGGACTTGGAAGCGGACTTTGGCAGGCCGTCACCTACTTCGACATAGAGCTCGACATTTCCCCAATCAAAATCAGCCGAGTCGCTGCCACCGGATGCGGCGGCAAGGTTCCGAGACCGTAAAGTTAGACTCTGGGTTAGTAAGGAGCGATCACATGAGCAGAATAGTTTTTATCAGTTTCTCGCCTGAATTGATGGTCGTCGTGCAGAAAGTCGAACGCAAAAGGATCTATAGTGTACACAACAGAGTGGCATCGTGTGCCCCTGGCAGACTCGACGCATGACCCGTTTCCTTTTCTGTCCAACCACGGAACGCGACTCCCAAACTCCATGTGACGACCCTTTGAAAAACTACAAACGAGTAATTTCGGGCCGGCAGAGACGGCTAGAGTCGGGTCATCGCTCTAAACTGCTGTTCCAGTCGACCCCCACAATTGCGCTGTGATGCACCACCACTGGCAGCCACGTTGCCAATGGCCTCGTCATATTGAATTATGATTGCAGCCGGCGGAGCGGCCCTGTTTGCGACCACCGGAGCTCTGAAGGCCTATCTGCCAATGGTCCGGGGGGCGGGGGGTGTCCCGAAGCGTACGGTGTGCTGATGTAAAGTTCCCGTCCTGACCAGCTATTGAGGTCGGCTAACTGCTAGCTGTAGCTGACCCTTTCACTGATACACCGATCTGCGAGGCAGTGACGCTTGTGACATTGACGCCCCCCCGAAAGAGGCAATCAATTGTCGTTCAGAGTGATTCAGTCGACTTCAGTTAGCGTCGCCCCAGCTGGCAAACGCAGTTTTTAACTTCCTTTTTCATTGCATTGGCAAGTTCCTTGAGCGCATTCGGCACTCACTGTTTACTGTTGTCGAAGGAGATAACACTTGTCGGGGCCAGCCAACTTATGCCCACTGGCAGGTAGTTGAAATTGAACGTGAAACTCCTTTCCAAGTCATGATGATCATGGTCCTCATCCTCGTGGTGACAACATGGTGCTAATCTAAGATATCTAGCACGCAATCTTTCGTGCTCAAGCGAGTCAATTCCTATACCTAATTGCAAGGCCCATAAAGGATCACACTTCTAGACTAGCACATGAAACACCGTTCGGGTTCTGGTGTCTTTCTCCCCTTGTTTTTCTTGCTATCTCCATGTCTTCAGAGGATGGCAAACTCCACAAGGAGGGGACGGGCGGCGTCGAGCAGCATGTCTTTCAAACAGAAACACAGGACGTCTACGACGCGTCTTCCCTCGATCCAGTTTATCGGGCCAAAGCACGCATCCTAAACGATGCATTGCAAGATATCGGTATGGGAAAATATCAAGCAAGTTCATCCTTTCGTTGGTTCTCTTGTTATCGGCCCCCCCTACCATCACTTCGGTGCAATCGACGATAGTTTATTAACCCCAAATCTTAGTGGTTCTTGTTTGTCGTTGCTGGCTTCGGTTGGCTATCGTGAGTGTCCTCATTCATCGCCGAACCAGATCGTTGATAAATCTGGCGATTAGTGACAACCTTTGGCCGGTAGGTGCGGTTTGGCCCAGTGATAATAGGACCACTCATAAGCCTCAACTGATGCTCTAGGTCGTTACGAACCTCATCCTCAGTCCAGTCGTGTACGAATTCAACGTCGAGGGCCCATTCCTCAAGCTTGCTCAGAACGTGGGGCTACTCGTTGGAGCTGCCTTCTGGGGTGTCTCGTCGGATGTGTGGGGTCGTCGGTGAGCTATATCCCTTTCCCTCGTCAGAAGGTTGTCTGATGTTCATCTAGCTGGGCGTTCAACCTGACCCTTCTCATCACTGGAGTGTTCGCAATCGCGGCTGGAGCCTCACCGAACTATGTCACTCTCTGTTCACTCACGGCGGTATGGTCAATCGGCGTGGGCGGCAACTTGCCAGTGGACTCTGCAGTGTTTCTCGGTTCGTTTGTTTATCGCTCTATCCACGTGCATCAACTTGAATTTCTGCTACCAGAGTTTATACCCGCCTCCCATCAATACCTGCTCACGATACTCTCTATCTGGTGGGCTTTCGGGCAGCTATTAGGGAGTCTGGTATGTGAGGGTCTTTGATACAAGGCCAAGCCAGTCGCCGATCGTTCGAATAGGTCGCTTGGCCACTCATTGCCGACTTTTCGTGTCCGAGCCCTCCAGCCGCCTGTCCTAGGTCCTCTAACGAAGGCTGGCGTTATTTTCTTTACACCATGGGCGGTCTCATGATGTTTCTTTGGATTCTCCGATTCTTCGTGTTCAACCTTTATGAAAGTCCCAAGTACCTCATGGGTCGTGGCAAGGATGAAGCGGCGGTGGAAATCGTCCGCAAGGTCGCAGCCTACAACGGCAAGACAACCTCTCTCACTGCGGAGCACCTCAAAGATGCCGAGAAATTTGGAAATGGTTCATCGGAGAAGGTCGTCAAAATGGATGTGTCAGCAGCGGCTGCTGCGAGAAGAAAACTGGCGACATTTGATGCGAGCCGTGTCAAACCCTTGTTTGCGACCGGAAAGCTAGCGTACTCGACTAGCTTGTTGATTATCCTGTGGGGTAAGCTGTTTTGTTCTGCTTCTG
Source organism: Nevesoporus exiguus (assembly GCA_038089155.1). Classification (NCBI taxonomy): domain Eukaryota; kingdom Fungi; phylum Basidiomycota; class Agaricomycetes; order Boletales; family Boletaceae; genus Nevesoporus; species Nevesoporus exiguus. The sequence goes on from JBBPKI010000505.1 coordinate 2,801, forward strand.
AAAGCTGCTGTGCAGATTGAGCTTGCAAATGTAGCTCTTATCGGTCTTGCTTTCCCACTGTGAGTACAAGTTTTGTTCGTAACATGCTCGGTATTCAGTCCCCCATTAGGTATAACGGCTTCGTGACATACTAGTGTGTTGCTCGCATCTCATTCTGAAGTGCGGTATGCCTGAGGCACCCTCACTAGCCTCCAGACTAGAGGAGCAGAATTCGGTGACAGCTCCACGTACATCACATACCGCAACGTCAGTGGACTGGTCGTCGCAGACTTTTCGATTTGCTAACTAGTATCTCAGCAAATTATCCTGAGCGTGATTGGTGTTCCCGGTGCCCTCATGGCAGGTTATTGCGTAGAAATACCATACCTCGGGCGTCGGGGCACCCTTGCAATATTCACAGGTGTGTCATGCGAGACCGTCTGGAATGCCTAATGCTGACAGAGCCAACTCAAGTCCTTACTGGCGTGTTTATTCTTGCATCGACAACAGCGCGGACGTCGAACGCATTGCTCGGATGGAATTGTGGATACAGTTTCACGAGCAATGTGATGTACGGCGTGCTGTACGCGATATCGCCTGAGTTGTTCCCTACGAAGGACCGTGGGACTGGTAATGCCATCGTCGCGAGCGCGAATCGTATATTCGGTATTATGGTAAGTGATTTCGAGGGTGACGGAACGACCAGGCCCGGCAGGCTGACCTGACTTGGCTTGTAGGCACCCATCGTTGCGTTGTACGCCAACTTGCATACGTCAGTACCGATCTGGGTAGCTGGCGCGATATTTCTCCTAGCAGGTTTCATTGCATTGTTGTTGCCATTTGAACCTCGCGGCAAGGCGGCGTTGTGATCGATAAAGAGTCTCGTACATCCCGGTTATTTGTGTTACTTGTGGTCTTGGCCCTTTAAAACTCCCCTGATATCGTTCAGCTCTTGATATCTTGCTCCGATATGTCTCCAAAAACAGCGCTGTACTCTTTAAGTTTGTAGCGTGATCTACCATGCTCCTTGCCCGGACGGTGACATAAACAATGGCATCAGCCTGGCTACCAGCACGAAAATCTGTTATAGTTAACGTCGCTCCAGGCCTCGCTGGAGGGCTAATCAGCCTGCACCCCCACAACAATGAGAGACGGATACCACCAGGTTCGAACCCTCGACCAGATTAACTCGTTCGCTTGCCGCATGCGACAGCACATCCAAGCTTGTTAATGATCGCAGGTCACCGGTCGGTATCCCCTGTACAACTCAATCATATGGCAGGACTGTGAATGAAGACGTAACGTCCCGAGTTGCCCACAGAGCCACCTGCAGCGAAAACCACTTTCGTACGATAAGGATGTTTTCGAAATGGCAACCCCAGGACCGGATTATAGTGCATCGCGCAGTGTGGCATCACTACGTTCCAATCCTAGAAGTGCTTACTGGCCCCCCAGATCCGTATCGGCGAAATGGTCTTGACATGGAGCAGGACAAACCAGCTGGACGATATATCAAGCAATTTCCTCGACACTAGCTCGTACACCTCGAGAATCGATGTCGTGTAAATGACAGTGGCTGCTGCTGTTTGGGAGATAGACGCACTGGCGTTAGCTCGGCTTTGAAATCATGATCACCCAAGCAAGCCTGAACCATTACAACTCTGGACGTTCATGTGACGTATTCACTTATGGGCCATGTCATCCTAGACAGCCCCGCCGACCGCCAATTGTCGACTATGGAAGTGAGAAATGAGTTATGTAACATTTAAAGCTCCGCTTCGGCATGCACTTGGGACAACGTGACAATGGCTAGGGTTTCTCTCCTGACTCCACTGTACGCAGGGTCATCTTGTACTATCTAGATGCAATAGATCGAGCTCTACGGTGGTCGACCTCTCCCAAGTCTGAATCTATAATCACTAATCAAGCTGACCCTCGTTTATAATCTATGATCGATGTAGTCATGGTTCGGCATCGTTGCTTGCGTGGCCTGTCTTTTTCGCTGTTGCCGCCGTGCCGCTGTTTTGCTGAAGTAAGTCGCCATTGATCTGATAAAATGCATCCGGTTATCGCAGATAGTGTAGACTCACAACTTCGCTCACTCCATCTGCAGCATGACAGAGCCTAAAGTTTGGTTCAGTAAGCTCGTCTCTGAAATATTGGCACTACGTGATGTTCACTCGCCTTCAGTCACGGGTGCCTCATCTGGCTTTGGTCGCCTCCTGACCGAATATCTCTTGAAACAAGAGTACAGAGTCGTCGCTACTCTCCGCAGGCCCGAGGTGCTGTCGGATCTCGTCTCCCAATACCCGTCAACCCGTCTTGCAGTCGTCAGATTGGACGTGACGCAGCACGACGAAGTGTCTGCAGCGTTCGCCAAAGCCCGAGATGCGTTCGGCCGCGTAGATGTCGTCTTCAACAACGCAGGACAGATGATCAATGGCGAGCTAGAGTCTGTCGATGACAAGGATGCACGAGCAATGTTCGAAATCAATTTCTGGGGTGCTGCACAAGTCAGTCGGGAGGCAGTGCGATTCTTCAGAGAAGTAAATCAACCTCGAGGGGGTAGACTCCTTCAAGTGTCATCGGGGTTGGGAATAAAGAGTGTCGCGTGTTATGGACATTACAGCGCCTCGTGAGTTCCTTCTATTGAGATACCTTCCAAAACTCTGAGTCCATCAGGAAATTCGCTATCGAAGCATTGAGTGAAGCGCTCGCAGATGAGTTGGACCCTGCCTGGAACATCAAGGTAAAACTCTTGGATTCGTGCCTACATCTATTCACAGACAAAGGCTGATTGCGTATAGATTACCATCCTCCAGCCTGGGCCATTCCGCACAGAGCTTGCTGCGGGAAATCGCACCATCGTCCCTCCTCACCCCGCATATACGAACCCCGAACTAGCAGGCTCTAAATGGCGCGAGAGCTACAAGACAGGTGGCCTCATGAACGGTGACCCACAGAAAGCTTGCATTGCATTCGAGAGGGTATCTCAATTGTATGATCCGCCAATCCGGTTTCCTCTCCACAGACTATCGTTGGCCGTGTCGAACGCGAAGGGAAAGAGTTTGATAGAGACTGCGGAGAAATACAAAAGCTGGTCCGATGACCTGTACCTGTAGCTCAGGGAGATACTTCTGTCAGATACTGTGAATGCGGGGAAGCATCAGCGGTAGTGTGGTAATTTCGTTCCATGTATAGTATTTTTCCCAAGAGCATCGTGCTGTCCACATGTCATCTAGTGTCACGTGTGCAATCCATACATTGCCATGACCCAGTTTAATGGGAACTTTAGAAAGATTATTTTAACTTGGACGCTTAAAACGCTGCGACTTCACACTACTCTAGGGTTGAGTTCGAACGTCCAACCACCCTGGCCGAAGCAGTTGTTAATAGGTATGCCTGTGCATTCCTTGTTTCGATTTTTTTTGAGGAAGGTTGCGCCCAGGACCATACAATGTCCACAATTGATGATGGCGCCAGCTCAGTATCCGACACGCTCTTACGCTCATTCGCCATGATCATATTCTCAGAAATAGGCGACAAGACGTTTCTCATTGCAGCCATCCTTGCGATGCGCCACCCCCGCCTCTACGTGTTTGCAGGCGCTTTCGCCTCCCTATTACTGATGTCCTTGCTTTCTGCGGAAATGGGCAATCTTCTTCTCAAATTCATTCCCAAGCAATGGATTCACTTCGCCGCCGGCGTGCTTTTTCTGGCCTTTGGGTCCAAAATGATGATGGAAGCACGAGAAATGCAGGGCGGGAGCGAGAAGATGAAGGAAGAAATGCGAGAAACGGAAGAGGAGATCAAGGCCGATGCTGCAGAGATGGAAACTATAGGATCAAACGGTCACGCCATTCCGTTGGAGCGACTCGAAGAAGGCGAGGCGTCCGCTGTCCCACCATACCCTCGAAGGACGAAACCCAGCACTGCCGATGGCGCACGCAATTTTTGCAACCTTCTCTTTGGGCCTGTCTTTGTACAGTCGTTTCTCCTCACATTCCTGGGAGAATGGGGTGACAGGAGTCAGTTCGCAACCATTGCGCTGGGCGCAACACACGTGGGTATCTCAGGCACTCGGTGTGATGGATGAGCTCACGCTTTTCAAAGAACGTCTTTCTTGTGACATTGGGAACAGTCTTGGGTCACACAGCTTGTACCAGCCTGGCTGTAATAGCCGGTCGGTACGTCTCTACTAAGATATCCGTGAAACACGGTGGGTATTTGAGCACTATATTCTACAGTCCCTTTCTCACAGGCCCGATCTTCTCGCAGTCACTGTCGGAGGCGCTACACTTTTCCTGATCTTTGGAGTAATTTACCTATACGGTGTTTATGCGGGGTCAGCGGAAGAACTCCCAATACCAGTCGTCCTGGACCAAGCTAGTACCATATGATATCTGGCATATACCCTGCCATGATGTTATTATTTATGTATTCTAGCCCTTTGCACTAATGTGCGCTTGCTTTCTTCACATTGTGACTCCTTGGTTTTATTCGCGTTGCGACAGCAGCTCCAACTGCCTCGCACATTCCATGGGGTGAAATGGGACTATGAACTTACAGCCTTCATATTTCCGAATCCGACTGCTACCGGTGCCTAATTTCAGTGACCCATGGACCTGGGAACCTTGTGGTAGTATCGTCGGGCCTCAAGTTTCAATCATTACAGTCATATGCAATTAGTCACCTGATGGGAACAATGGCGATCACGAAGAAGCGCGTAACCAGGAGAGAGGATCAAGTTGATGGATTCTCAGCACGGCGAGGACTAGACGGATAATAGCATGGCTGACGTGAAGTTTCACCCGCCATGGCAGAGTTCTTCGGATAAAAAAAGAAGAGTTTGCAACCGTCTGGTAGATTATGTTATCGATTTTCCAGGGTCGTAGCACGATATACGAAAAGGGTGAGATCTTTGTGGGGAAACAATCGATCACGGGCAGACGGATGACACCCGTCATGCAAAGCTTTGGGTACGGGGTATACAAGAGGGACTCTTTAAGTAGCGTGCGCGGAAAGGCGATGTCGCATCTTGTGAGGCGTGATGTCCTTGAGGATACTTGGTCCGATCACCAACGCGTGAATAAGATCTGTTAGATTACAGGGGCCCAAAGTAGTTTGAATGCGCCGAGCGCGGAGGTGCTGACATGCATCACTTGGAAGCACCACCAATTTTGCGCAAATATTTTGCGATACATGCTGTAGCTGCGAGAGCCACACCAGCGAGAGGACTTGGTGCGTGATGGGTATCAAGAACAAGTTGACAGGCAACTGACAGGCCTGGCCTTTGGGGCTTGAGGGCACGTATGGCCGGGAAATCCTAGACAAAGCGTATGTGACCTTTGTCCGATCATTCTTGAGTAAAGAGGATGTCCGAAAGCACGTACTGGTGCAAGTACGAAATGAAACGGTATCACAAACCGTTGTCCTTTGCATCTTCTAGATGACATGATAAGTGCTACAAATGTTTTGGAAGAACTCTCTTAACCAGTCCGAGTCCTGTATCAGCGGGTGGGACGTGAGCAATTATCCTCATCGGGAGATGGTTAATCCTGAGACTCCAATGCTGTCCTGGATGGAGCTTGACAGAAGTAATCGTTGTATGCCTGGCGCGGAAAGGTCTGGACAAGCTACCACTTTGCTCTGTTCCGAAAAGGTCGGCCAGCTTACCATAGTAAACCTTCTAGTTTTGTTGCCGGAGTGACCCGCCAAAAAAGACTCGCGAGCGCCCGACTCACAAGTGTCAGCCTGGGTGAATAGTGTCCGGATGGGCGTCCTTCGCTCAACGTTGCCAGGGATCTTGGCTAACAATCTTCCTCTGGGCCTAATGTCGATAGACCCCGGGGCCGATTTGGAACCGGCATGTACCGCCTACTGGCTCAAGAAATCTGCTTGAGTGAACTACAAGGCTATACATCAACAAATCTACATGCAGCGTACATGATTTTTATTGTGAGCCTAGGGTCCGGCGACCAATCATGCCAGTGTGCCAACCTAGGGATCGTCCACCCAGCGCGATATTTAAGCAACCTCCCCATTTACCGGAATACCCGCGTACTCGTCATAGCCTAGCGCCAAGTTCAAATTCTGTCCCAAAAGAATCGTCAGCATACGGTCGACCCCTCAACCAAGCGACAAACAGAAAAGAGGGAGGGAAGGCAAGCGAGACTCGGGTACGCACCTGTAAACACTGCGTTGCGGCCCCCTTGAGCAAGTTATCGAGCCCCCCAACCACGACCATGCGTTCCAGCCCACTGTGCACCTGTACTCCGCCAACGATCCATCCGTGCTGACCCTGCACGTTCTTGAGCGCCGGCACATCCTTCTGTGTGCGCACGAGGCGCTCGCCAGCGTAGTGCGACGCATAGAGCGAGGCGATGTCGCTTGCGCTGAGTTTCGAGGTGGACAGCGGGAAAGACAAGGTACTAATGATACCGCTGAAGAAGGGAGCGACGGTCGGGATGAACGCGAGCGGTACGGGCGACTTTGAGCCCGTGGTGGCGGGGGCGTCAGTGGGAGCCGGGAGGAGTTTGGAGAGGTGCCATCCCGCCTCGCGTTCGTGGATGTGGTCCGTGAGTGAGTATGGGCGTACGCCGCCTCCGAGGTTGTCTGGCGTTACCTTGGGCAATGTTACTGGACGAGCACCAGCTTCGCTCGGCTGAGTCACCGTCCCAGCGCCGCTGTACCCTGAGACACCAAATACGGTGGGCCAGGCAGGCGGAGCAAGGTATGGTAGTAGAGGTGCAATGAGGAGTTGTGTCGAGGTGGCATAGCAGCCTGGGTTCGAGATACGTTTAGAGGCACGGACGTCGGCGCGACCATACAGCTCTAATCGGTGGACGCGTGAGATGCCAAGTAGTACAAGCCACGGGGAACAAGAAAAAGAAAGGTAGACATTACAAATTCTCAGCTCACTCTTTACAAAGCAGAAGAAAATAATCCCTCACCAGGCAATCCGTACGTCCAATCGTCTTCGAACCTATAATCCGCGCTCAAGTCCACAATCACGCTACCCTCTCCTTGCCTTTCCTTTGAGCCTCTATCGATGGCGTCTACAAAGGGCTTGCACACCCCGTTCGGCAGTGCCATTATCCACGCATCAACTTCACCTTGCTTCTCCATCCGTTCAACATCCTTGACCGAAAGATTTGTGTGCGTGATTGCGGATTTAGTGTACCCCTCAAGTGGGTATCCTTCAAGGACGCGAGAAGAGACGTGCGTAAGGGAGAGGTGGGGATGGGCGTTCAACAGCGAAGTCAGCGCCTGACCGGTGTACCCCCGTGCTCCGATGAGCGCAACGCGCTTCGGTTCCACGGAAGGCGCAGGTGCATGCGTGGCGTACCCGCGGCTACCATTAGGAACTGCAGGGCGACGCGCCAACGTAGCAAAGCCTCTACTCCCGCCTAATTGCGCTTTCGCAAGCCCCACAGGGAGGTACGATCTCCCCACCCGTTGGCTTTGTTCAAGGCTCCTAACGACCTTTTCCACTTCGCTCACATCGGTGATGCCATACCAGTACAATGAGCGGCCAGAACGGGTGAAGGAGCCCTCCGCACGGTCAAAATGCCAGGAACGATCCATCATATCTTCACCCTGAGCAGGATGTGAAGCGGGCGAAGGGGCGGTGGGAGGAGAAGTAGAGGCCGTCCATACCAGCTGTTGGTGATCCTTCTTCAAGGCGCTCCACACGTTGTCGAGGACGCCGTTAAGGACACCGGCGCGAGATGCAAGAAGTTTCGTTACCACTGGTATCTGACCCTCAGGGTGGGAAACGATTGCGACAGCATCGAGAGGTTCGTCAGCATAGATTGACCACTCTCCTGGCTTGGCATTCTCAAGCGCAGAAAGGACCTCTGCAACGCTTTCTTTACCCGAGCGGATGCCCTCGTCGCGCTCCGAGATGACTTGGCGAAGTCGGTCTTTCCCGATGCTTTGCAACGTCCGGTGCGTGAAGAGCTTGTATCCTCGGCGAATGAGCGTGCCAGCGCCAGAATCAGTGAAGAGTTCTCGCTGAAGATTGGCAGTGGAGATGACCGCGACGGAGGAGGAGCGAGGGAGGACATCCAAGAGTTCCTTGAACTCCCGCAACTTGAGCTTTGTACCATACTTCACCCAAGGTTCTTTGATGAGTTGGTCGTACTCCTGCTCGTCGGCGGCAGTCAGATTAGATTTCCGGAGATATTCCAAGCTCAAACGCACCTCATCTAGGTTGATTACATCCAACTTCTCTCCTGTAACACCATGAAATAAACCACCCTTTTCGTTGATGAACACGATTTTCAGAGGTTCGAGCTCCTTGGCGAGTTCTCCTGCGGCGACGTCGGCATTGACGTTTAAAATTTGCCCGTGGTTGCTCTCAGCAAGACTGCATAAGATAGGCAATGCACCAGCGCGGATCGACGCTTCGATGGGCCGCTTGTCAACTCGAGTAATTTTACCGACCAAACCATACTTGTGTGCATCGAGGGCGGTGGCGGTGAAAACGCCAGAGGTGATGGGACGGGCACGCGTTCCGAGCTTCTCAAGAGCGCCGACTAGTTTCAAGTTTTCCTCGAGGAAGACACGACGGGCGATTTGAAGTGTTTTTGCGTCTGTGAATGGTGAGGGGAGAAGATATATTAGCACGGGTTGGACCGGTGCATTGGAGAAAGGGACATACCGGTAACACGAATGCCATCAATATATTCCGGCTTAACCCCCTCTCCCTGGAGAATGTCGTTCATCTGGGGGCCGGCTCCATGAAGAACGACAGGGTAAAGGCCCAGGCGGTAGAGGAAGCTAAGGCTGAGAGCAAGCTCCTCGAGGTCGTCGAGGACAGCACCACCAATTTTGATGACAGCGAATTTCGCAGGCTGGGATGGGTGCGAACAGGACGAGAAAATACGAAGATGACGTTCGACTTCACGTTTCGTACCAAGGGAGTAGAGCAGGCGGGTGATCGTATCCTACATTTATATCAACACAGTGGTAGTTTGGTAGTGGAGAGCACGGACCCTGTCGGTCTGGACGACGGACTGGATGGACCTAACTGAGTTTCTGGTTCGTACGGCGGTCAGTGCGGCTTGGCGGCGACCAGCGACGACAGCAGCCTTCGTGGTCACGGTCAAACGAGAGGGCAGCAGCACGGTACGGGCCGACAGCATTTTTGCGATATGCTGGTGGTGATAGTACAAGGTGTCAACGGAGTGAGAAGCTTAGGATCCCAAATGACGAGTGTGAGTAACTTGGATCACCCTCTCCTAGAAAATTTTATACGGACAAATGCTGTTGGTTCCTGTCATTGGCGAATCTACCTCACAGCAAGAGCGAGTTCCATGCAGCCAATACAGGATCGCACGAGGAGCTTGCTCAGCAATATTCAACGGCGACGTTGGCTAGGTGCCATGCATGCACAGCATACGGCAATTATCGGTTCGATTGATCCAGTCGTTGGGTTGGTCTGCCAGTTTCCGACTCAAGCGGTACATCGGAGGAGCTGATAAGTATATATATTGTTGAACAACCACAACGTGAACTTAGTTCATTCGACAGTGTTGGGACTGGAGGTAATGCAACAACATTGCACAGTCTCGAAACTCCATTCGAGGGAGAACAGATTGAGTACCACAAAGACAGTACTTGCCATAGAAGCAAGGGCTTGGATATAGCTAATTGACAGAGTCGTCATACTACCAGGTGAGCACTTGTACTGTGGTCGTATTATACATAGTGACCTCCCTGTGTTTTGCTATGTTGCGGCAAATTGGTGACTTGAGCAGGGCTGCGCCAAGTTGTTCAAGACGAATGATTGATCTGCCTGTCTATCGGTAACATCTACGAAGGAGGTATGAGTAACCAAGCTGTGCCCAGCGCATAGCGAGTGATTGTCCATGACAGGAAGCGGCCGTCGGCATTGGCTGGACCGTCAATACGATGTTTGAGGGACCGCGGAGCAAAGGCGAATCATGTAACAAAGACAATGCATGTCAACAGTGTTTCCCCTTGGTAAAAGTATCCTCCAACCTCCGACAAGCTATTTCTCAGGGAGGAAGTCGACCTGAGGGCGAACGAGGAATGCTTTGTTAATCTGAGTTCCGCGGTCCAAAGAGCGTCTGCACTTCCACGAAAGGCATGATTCACGTGCGTGTTCGATGCCTGAACCTGAAGGTGTATGCGTCACGTCCTCATAATCGACATTGACAGCACACACGTACTGTTCGATCTACCCTGAGGCATTGTTTTCTGTACCAGTTCCTACTTCGAAAGTGTTATTCAAGTGAAGACTGCATTTTGCTTGCCCAGTACCTGCGCCATTCTAATATAGCACGGCTTTCTCAAGATTGGTGGTGTGTGGTTTCATGATGCAGAGTCATGAACATGATATCTGCCCGGCGAAAATCCGACTGCGCCAATTGAACGAAGCCATTTGGGCGGACGTATAGAATGACGCTTTCGCAAGTCTTCACGATCCTGCCGATTTTCACATGGATCGTCAGGTCCGATTCCACCGCGCCTACTTGGGAATATTCGAAACGTTCAAATTCCCAATAATACGCGAGAGGGGGATAATCCGACTTGGATTTCCGAGGGCGATCCCGTTCCAAGGCATCGGAACTTCGACCCCAGAGGCACTTGCCGAGCAGGCGCCAAGCGAAAAGATAACAACAATCTTGAGCTGTAATGCTTCATGATAGTACCTTCCATGATTTCAGTATTTCTTCCCTTCCTAAGGGCCTCATGCCCACATGAGTTGATATTTTCTTGTCTCATGTCTCCGTGGGTGCTGCTCCCCTTTCAGGATGGCATTGCTCGATTTTGGCGTGTTATGATAAATGAGGGTGTTAGCTGTTGGCCGAGGTGAAGTATAGCACGCTGAGCTTACCTTAGGCGCTCTTATGATGCGTTTGCCGGATGACACAATGATTAGCTGGATGCCTAGTATAACCCACTAGTGAAAGTTAACCATGTCCTCGTGTTAGTGACCAGGCATTTTTCGCAGTGGGACTTACTGTGGAAATGACATTCAAAGCAGGAGAGCACAGAAAACTTACTGGGACACTGTCGATGTGTTAAGCCCAACGTTCAAACTGTCAGGAGGAACGGTCTGCGGCTGCCGGCATATCACCGATGGGCCGGTTCAAAAGAATAGCGTCGCGGCCTATATCAGGGAGAATGCATGTTGCGGTTTAGTTATACCATGTTGCGACTTGCTAACCCTTCAACCCAGCATCCTCGATCCGTGCAGCCAACAACTGAAACGATCTAGTAAATGGAATGATTGGGAGGGATAGGCGTGTGAAAACGTGCCACTTTACGAACTTGACCGGTTAGTCGCCCAATTGTGGAAATGAATACCAAAGGATGTACAAAAGAATTTCTCCACAATGTTCCCGCAAACAACTCAAGACTTAGAGCAGAGAGCTCGAGACTAATGACGTAGAGACCGACCCATCCCGGTGACACGATCATATTTACCTAAGTACACGATGCGAATAATCCCAACGAGCGAATACGCGAGGCTCTAGAGAGAATGGGCAAAGCAGCTCGAACCAAGGATGAGACCATTTTGTCGCGCCGCGACTGGCCCGAACTATTCCAGCAAATGCCATGGACAACACATCAGTGGCACTCAGCCAATGGCATTCGTTCTCTGCATCAGCTTTCTACTTCCGAGGCGTCATGGATTGGAAGACAGATAAGGGATTTAATATCGGTGTGGCTTGAACCGGGGCACAGCAGCTGATCCTCTTGAAATTGCCAGCAGGCCCTAACTTTAGGATGTATCACACAACTCACAAGACAATGTGTGGTTGGAAGGAAGGGGAGCCACGAGCAAGCCAAGTTTAAGGAAAGTCACTAAGACAGCGGCTGACTGCGACTGAGAGTAGAGCTGTTGTAAAAGGCTGTGCCGCAGGTAGAGGTTGGGAAGGAGGGGGTGGATATGGCGAGGATGTAGCCAAGTAAGATACGATCGGACTCGAATCGTCTCTGCTCGCGTCCTGGCCAAGCAAGTTGGCATTGCCATAAGGACTATGTATTCCATATGCCCTGGCGAACAATTTGACCCTATTTTACGCTTTTCACTGCAACTTCTTGTCAAGTTGAAGTGCATGAGTCTGGTAAGACATACCCGTAACGTAGCGGCAAATTACCCAGTGCATCCCGGACTCGGAGGTCCGACACAGCTTCGTGAATCAATTAATTCTCCAAAGGGGCGTTTCCAGAATGCGGGTGTCCTATACCCAACCAGTAGAAGTGGCGCTTGCGAATATAGACCTTTTTGCCTGTACGTGTCTTACTCACTATTTGTTTGTACGAAATATCTCCCTAGGGGCAATAGAACAAGCTCAGAAAGGACACTCGCCAGGCGCGTAAAACCCGAACAGAAATGATACTACCGTAGTAGACATTGCGTCGCCAAGACATGCAAGACAACCCACATGGGGAAATTGCTGTCAGGACTCAGGCAGAGGTAAACCCCGGACAGTAAATCGGTTGTGAGTGGTCACCAGAGCGGTTGGAACGATAAACGGGACTTCACAGGGACCAATCCCATTAAGATGCAACCCTGTTACAATAGTTTGCGGAAGTAATGGCAGTCGCGTCTGAAAATCGATTGGTTAGTAAACACTTGTAAATAGTTAATCGCCGAGCCATCAGCAGGAGACTATTGGAATCCTGATGGTCACATCAAGGTCGCCTAGAAATAAAGATTGGACAGTGAACATTTCAAGTCAGACTTCGAGGTCGGATCACGAAACAAGACAGCATCGAAAACGCCATACGAAGCTCGTGAAGCTAGTCAACAGGTCGCACAGCTTGAGAACCTACCCGGAATACTCACCAAGCTTGATCTTCCACTTCGATTACGACCACACCGCGGCAGAAAGCGCCAATACTACTCTAGACCAAAGGATCAATGAGATGCAACACGCATTGGAACACATCCCAGATTTAGCCTTTAGCTTCGAGGGGTCACGAAGGCTGCCCAAGCATCGAAACGGGTCACTGAGGAACAGTCAAACAAATGTCATGAAGGTTGTGTGATCACATGTAGAGCAACGTGGAGGAGAACGGATAATAATAATAAATGGTGGCCGAGTCCCAGAGAGGTGACAGATGCCATGTTGAACCTCGGAATGTCGAAATCCTGCTTCCGGTTACTTATGTTGTTAGTAATCCAAGGGGACGTTAAGTCCGAGGACTGAGGTATCATCCGCCAGTGAACAACGGGATCCTTTGTCTTCAACCCAAGCGCTGCTCATACGGAATCCAATGGTCGGTAGTCTCAGTGGGTAGGCCATAGGTGAGCTGGTACATCACTGAGCTTAAGGGGGGTTATCGCGGTTCTTATTGAAGCAATAAGTATGGAGACGATCGCGAGAATATTCCAAGTCAGCTGGAGGGACAAACGGTACGCCTTGGGGATGCCCAATCGTGTAGTAAAGGGATAACAGAGAGTTTTGCGAATGTCATGGTAGTAAATAGAAGCGTCCCACTGTCACCCGTCGGCGCATAGGCCACACCAAAGAAACTATAAGCATTAAATCGCCGAAAGGATTTTGAAGAACCGCTTGCGATAACGGACACAATTAGGCTTGGCTCGTGGTGTGTCGATCCAGATTCACAAGATGAGGTATCACTTCTAGACCTTTACGTTTGCTAAGTATATGTCGCCCGCCTAGCTCAATCGGATAGAGCGTCAGACTCTTAAGAAACTAGGCAATCTGAAGGCTGCGAGTTCGACCCTCGCGGTGGGCTAATGGTTTTTTGTGTGTGTCAGTTAAACCGAACTCCGGATGTTTACTAGGGGTTCTTACATCCTGCTAAACATTTATGGCAAGGCTTGCATGAGAATGCGGCGCCCGTATTTACGTGTCCGATCATAAATCCACATATGGTCGACCGTTCTCGTTCGGCATACTTACCCTGGGTTTCTGGACACTCTTTTCCCTCCTTCCCATCAATGCACCGAACCGTATGAACGGATCTAAATTCAACAAGACATCCCCGTCGCCCTGTGAGCTTTCACATCTACTTCAGGTAATTGTGATACAGCCCACGTCGACCCGGCTACTCGGCGCGATCATCATCCGATGGCTCCTCGCCCAGGTGAATGGCTCCAGTATTCCAACGTCTAACAACGCCTTAATAGCGCTGAGAGAAACTCAAACAAACTCGATCCCCCTCTTGCATCGTGGGGGTCTCATCCCAGTCGATTCATTCGCCGCGACTGGTATAAATGTTTTACTAGATCTGCACTGTGCGCTCGGAGACAGTTAAGAGGTAAGGCCTTCATCTCTGCGCTACGATCGAGTCGCAGATATTGCTCCTACTAGCGTGGCTCTGGTACGGTTCACTTTACGTGGCCTGCTCCAGGTCTGGCGTTTGGGGCTTCACCCACCTTGTTCCCGCGGAGCTGCATGGTAGTCGGAAGTCATCCGCTGTCCAAAATCGCCGTCTCCATATTCAGCGCGTGGCTTCCCCTCGTAGCCGCACCTTAGGTATTATACCGCCGTTCGCTCGATCCTCGAAAGAGAAGAGCCTGCCACACCAACCGAGATAGAACGCGACGACCTACCCGAAGCCGAACCGCAACCCTACCCCTCGTCTCGCCCCATCCCCCGGTGATGGCCGCCGCTCTGGATCGATAACCAATCAATCGATCATCCAGCGCGGCCCGCGTCTTTACCAAGTTCCGTTGGGCGCATCGAGACCCACGCACATGCGACGAACGCCGCTCTGACTGGTCGACGATCGCTCCATTCCCCCCTTCTCCCCCGCGTACACGCCGTCGACGCCTTGGACGGGGGTCACACGGATCACCCCGCGCGACAGGCCAATGAAGAGAGTCGAGGAAACAACATCGGTCCGCGATCAACGTTTGGTCCGAGGGAAGCACAAGCTTCGGTAGATGCCGAAAAATCTTGATAGCGGGGCGACGGGGGACCGGCCGTTGACAAGGGCATCGCGTCTGCTGAATTCAGTATCTCCTTGGGCTCCCCTTTGACCGACACGGAACGGGCTTTGATGTGATCATTGAAAAACACACTTTTCGGACGCCCTCCCAACACACGTGCAATCCCCCCTAGCCGGGTTTGAGAAACCCTTCAAAAAACTCCACATTACCCTGTCAAGAAAGCGTACATAGAACAAACGACACCATGTACACACATGAATGCATACCATACGCATGGAGCGTCGATAACTGCGTACAATACCATAATACCCTATCCCATACACAACAAATCCTACCCAAAAAATGAACAATATCATGAAGAAAGAGCAACATTAAAAACATCTACCCTGTCAATGCCGTAAGCGAATGGATATGAGTGTGTCGGTTTTTTTTACAGTGGCAACGAATGTGGTTGACATATGGAGGTAAGAGGTGAATGAACGAGATGCAAAATAGGAACGAGGATGAGTGAGCGAGCGAAGCCACGTTGCGTGCGATCGACGTATGATGGTCATGATGTACTGGTTAGAGTAACATGAAACATGTGCAGACGATGATGAGGCCAAGTGGGAGTGATTGATGCATGATTAACCATGGGACCTAGACCTGCGAGATGTCCACGCATGAAGAGCGAGTGAAAAAGGGGCACGGGCGGAGGAGCTGCAAGGGTGAAAGAGTATGCAATGAAACGGCGTGCAGAGGCTCAGGGTAACACCGCCTTACCTTCAAAACCGAACCTCCTCCGATTCCCAGACTTCTGGAAACGGGTACCACATTGCAGGAAGCGGAGAAAGTCTGACACCCCCGTCCTCGAGTCTACTTATCGCGTAATCAAGCCACGCATCCTGATACCTGTGCGTGCCAGTCCGCTTGCGATACTCGAACCCCACTTTTCGAAGCGACTTCAGACCACGTGCAAAAAAGGCGGCGCATTCTTGGCGTACGACACGCCACGACTCCATGTCATCGATCTCGTCATACTCCGGGAATTGCATACAAAGCCGGATGTCGCGCAGGGAAGTAAGGGGTGAGAGAGCTTCCATGTATTCCTGCTGTGCGCGATGCAAGATGAAAACAACGTTTCTAGGGTCAGCGTCCTGTTGCGATGATCACCATAATCAAAACAAGGCCACGTTGGCAAAACCCGGGAGTAAACGGGTGGAAAAAAGGTAGGAGGAAGAGTGGACGTACACAGGAAGCTAGAGACTTTCCATCGTGGTAACCGCAACGCTCGATCTCGAGGAATTCGAGCTGCGGGCAGTGAGTAGCAATTAAACGGCATATGGATGGCATGAGCTTGTCTTCGATAATGATGCGAAGATGCTTTAGAGGGCAGTCACTTGCGCCGATATCTGCAAGCACACTTTCGACTTGGGGCTGTGAGAGCGCAATGGGCCAACGAGGGAGATCCACCAGAGCCATGATGGCTAGCCGCCGGAGATTTGTCATGTAGTTAAAGACGCCCTGGAGAACACAGGCATTCGAAATGGCAAAACTGTCCAAGGAAGCGAGTTTGGCTAGATTTTCGGGATTGGCGAGGACGTATGGATCGAGAAAGCGAAACTCGGGCGACTTTGTTTGAGGGAAAAGCAGCCGAAAATCGCGTAATACGGGCATCCTGTGTAACACGTCGAAGAGACAAGGGGTGCGTTGAGGGGAAGGACCCATGTGAAACAAGAGGTTCAGGTTTGGGTTGGGAATTCGGCCATGGAGGACGAACGTCGTCAGAGCGGGCCAGTCAATAGTGGCAAGACCAGTGAAAGCCGTCAGATCGCCTGACAACTCCAGATGGGTAAGCGTGGGCGCATGTTGACGCAAAAATACTCCAGAGGACCGTATCTCCCTGTAGCCGCGGAGGTTGGCTTGGGCTCTGTATTTCCTCCTCCAGTCCCGCATGAAGTAGGTGATGTCCGCGAATTTTGGATCGGTTGGGCCGTCTCCGATGCGGAGGGTCTGGCCCACTGGAATGAGGTTGACGCGACGGAGTGGCACGGGGTAGAATTGCATGAGGCTCTGATCGATTGGAGTATCGATCAGCGTAAAGGAAGAGAGAGACCGACACTGGCCAAAGGCCTCGTAGAGTGCCTGAGGGGGGAGAAATGGGGTGCTCAATGTCACTTTGGTAAGTTTTGGCATGCGTGGGATGGCGTGGATGGCAAGCTCCAAGTGGTATGGGCAGTAAATGGCTTCGCGGTCCAGATATCCGTAGCGAATGCGACCCGGCTCTGTCCATTCGTCGTGCCAGTCAAGACGGAAGTGCCTTTGTAGACGGTGATGAAAGAATGAGCGGAATAAAGTCGAGATGGAAGACCACGAACCTGATGTACGGCCAGAGAGACTCGGGGTAGAAGAGGAGGCCGTGCTCCCTGTCTGCCTTGGATTTCTGTGGCCATCGGGCCTCTGCAAAGAGAAATGGAATGCAAGCCTGGCGGACGTGGCGGGATGTGCTGGCGAGGTTAAGGAGCGAAGAAGAGACGGCATCTCTGCCTGTAGGTAGCAGGTGGGTGATGACGAGGGGAAATATGTCAGCGATTAGCGACATGGCCGAGTTGGGCTCGAAGCCGGGGGGGATGTGTAGGCAAACCTGTAGGACGTTATGGAGGTAGGAAGCAGATAAACGGCGTGCAGGCAGAGGGCAGAGGTTGAATCCATCACGAGGGCAGGGTCGTAAATATGTCGATCAGCTAATTCACAAGCCTAGACCCCGTCTAGACCCGAAACGTTCCTTACGAAATAAGAACAGCGCGTTCAAACGGCTACCACTACGCCTACATACATTCATGTCACTGGGATGCATACTTCTCCGTCCACTCCCGGCTTACCCGCTGCGCATCCTTCTCGTTCTCCTTGTAGTGCTTCGCCACGTCCGTCGCAAGCGGGTCATCCGGGTTCGGTGCGCTCAGCAGCGCCTGTATCGACAGCAGCACCGTCCGGATTTGCAATGCCGGCGACCATTTATCTGTCACAGCCCGCGTCACGATCCGTGGTATCCGCAGTACCCTGCACTCACCTTTCAGAATGTCCAGGCAGATGCGTCCTAGTTTATCTACAATCGTCGTCCCGTCGGGCATTATGTGAGCAAGCGGAAAATAACGACGCCACCCCTATTGGCAACGTGGCACCTGCGCCGAAGCAGCTCACCAATGTTGGGATGGTATATCTTGGTCAGGAACCGCACTTTGGGTGGACTCATGGGATACTCCTCGGGAAGGAACAGTTCTAAATGAAACACGCCCTCTATACCAACGTCAGAGTGAACATCATGCACCCACCGAGCACGGTGACTCACGTTGAAAGGGACTTCCGTCAGGCCCTTGGATAGTCACATCAAAGTAACGCAGGTTGTCGTCGTGCGGCGCAGCCGTAATCCCTGGAGCGGGGTCGGCGACAAGGCGCTCGGTTTCCTGGCCATGCGCATTCACACACGGCAGATGCACGAGGTCAGCGGTGCGGGTAACACGACATGACCACGCCGGCGATAATTACCTTGATGATTCTCTAGATCGACCGCCCGCGGACATCAGCTCAGTACGATAGTACGGAGAACGTAAACCATACCTTTGGCAGAGCCATAACTAAGGGTGTCGTGTGCGGCAGATGTGCAGCGATGGTCAAGCGAAGCGACAAGGCGCGCCGTCGCGATCCCCTCGGACTCTTCCGATTCCCGACAGATATTAACAAGCAGTGTTCCCACGGCTGCTCATTCGAACTCGCACCTCCTCGCAAGTCCATGTCCAACGAAGTCAACGTGGGTCAGGTGCCATCTTGGTCTACAACAGCCTCACAGTCTGCAGGAAAACGATGGTTGGGTCAAGCTCATCAGCTCGGACGGATACGCATTTCTCATCAGACGCAGCGTGGCCATGATGAGCGGGACCCTCAAGAACATGCTTAATTTTGACAGTTAGATGATTCCCTTCCGTACTAAATACCCTTTCTTCTGATATGCGCCGTGTTGACCCTTGTGTTCCATTTTGCCACATTGCCGCGGTGGTCCCTTTGCATAGGTAGCTTCAAAGAAGCACTGGCTAATACTTGTCCAATAAGCGAGCGGTGAGTTATCATGCTGTGCTCCGTGATTCTAGAATCCGCTCACACGTTGGATGTCGCGTTTTCTCCTCGGCGTAATGCGGGCCGTTGATGTTGGCTTCCGCATTGCCAGTGCCGCCGTCGTCGAAAAAGTCTGTGAATACATGTCTTTCAAGGCGCACTACGAAGGCCCTGGCTCCAAGGAAGACATTCCCATCAACGAGTTCACGGAACGCATCCCGCCTGAAATTGCGCTCGAGTTGTATGTCCTTCAGCAAGCAACAATCCTTAAATATTCAGCGCTGATCCCTTTTTTATCCTCCTATTTTTTTGCCAACCCCAATTTTTGTATCCCCGGTTTTGCTTTCGTGCTTCTCATTCTAGACTCTTGGCTGCGGACTACCTGGAAGGTAAATCTGTTTTTTTCACGCCCATTTTCAAATGAGGGCGTGCGAACACCGCGTACTGATGAAATTGGCGTCCGCCTGGTGCCTTACTGCCCTAGTCTAATACTAAGCGGCCTCCTCGGCCTGAAGCGTCTCTTTGGGCACAGTCAGGTGTACGCGCTGCGCCTGATGGAGTTGGTGCTTTCTGCAGGAGGCGGTGATGTTCGCATTCATTCTTCTGGACGAGGGGTGTGGCGGCGCAAAGTACGAGCTTCTATTGTTCCCCCATTATTCTAACGAGGATATATTCTGATCACCTGCGTGATGCATGGGAACGCTTTTACACGATGCATTTTTTCTTCTTGCGTGTTACGCAGCCTTAGAGCCAGACATGAATCAAAGTCCTGGTCCCTTACCACACCGGGCCCGTTCTTGTTCCCCGACCCAGCTCCAGTGCACCATTTACCTGCTGACTTCTGAAATCTACAGGTCTACGTTCCGAACCATGTTCGAAAACGAACCAGGAGAATTGATGGTATATGATGCGCGTGTGGTCACGCTAAGTCATCGAGAAGTATAATTTCGGTCAACGCGATGCGTTGGCGGCGTTGTCAATTTAGTTGACCCTTTGGGGGAACCGAGTT
>JBBPKI010000506.1:0-22760 GCA_038089155.1 Nevesoporus exiguus
TAGTCTAACCCAAAGACTTGAGTAAATCCTTTGGCTACAAAGCATGCTTTGGCATGTCCATCAGATTTTCTCACAAAAACCCATCTTCCCTTGATAGGTTTTCAACCTCTTGGAAGATCCACTAAATCCCAGACTTTTCTTTCTTGAAGGGAACGATATTCATCATCACATGCATTTCTCCAAATCTTTTGCTGGTCTTCTGGTAACTTCTTTATATCCTTGTACTGCTTTGGTACGACCTCAGAAGTTGCCATAGCAAGAAGATTCTTGAACCATTTATTTGAATACATTTGACCAAGATCATCTTCCTCATTAGTTGGAATGATATCTTCTTCTTGGATTGACTCCTTCTGAATGGGTGGCAGGCCTCTAAGTTCTCTTTTGATTTGTACAGGTGGTCTCTCTCTGTATGCATTATCTGGTAGTGTATGCTGTACAGGAATTCAAGAGGAACATCATTCAACAATGGATGGTCTGAATTGTGAACATTCATCCCTTGTGGATTGATACTGATGAGGTTGTTGATGAAATTCGGGAAGTGATTCATCTGGATATTGTTGTGCAGGCAGCCATGCTCTAGTACGATCAACAGGTTATCTTGCCAATTCAGGTGAGGAGGGAGGCAGAAGAAGTTATGGAAGAGTATCTCCAGGTGGAAGAGAATATCTCTTGTGTTGGTATCTATCACCAAGAGATAATCTATGACCTGTGTCTGGTTCTGTCCTTTTAACTCCAGGATGTGGAGGTGAATACAAGGGAGGATGAGTATTGGGTTCAGAAGTATTTGACCATGAGTTGAGAAAGAGGGGTGATGGTGTGCGCAGTATGGGTTGAGATGGTTTCCAAGTAGTACTTCCTGATCCTTGTCTATTATCAGGTGGGATTTGTTGATTGGGATCTGATCTTCCAGGAATTGGTATTGGAACATATATATGTCCAGGTGATCCAATTCTGCGATCTCATTGTAGGGAATCTCATGTAGGAGGGTCCGGAACCTCTGGAGATAGAGATCTAGGGAAAAGGTTGTGGTCTAGTGAGGAATCTGTGGTAAGGGGAAAAGGTTTGTCCATTTCCTTTCTGAAACAATAAGGAAAGATTTGTTCATCAAATACAGCATTATCCGAGATATATACTCGGTGTCTTGGAATTGACCAAAAGTGGTAAGCTTTGCTATTTGGTTCATATTCAATGAATACCATCTCTTCAGCATTTGGAGAGAGTTTGTCTTGGTGAATCTCTGGTTGTAACCAAACATATGCTCGAGTTCCAAAGACCCTGAAGTAAGAAACATCAGGTTTTTTGTTTAAGAAAATCTCTGTTGGAGTCTTCCATAGTAGTTGTCTAACAGGTTGTCTGTTATAGATGTGTAAACTTGTTTCTACAGCATTCTGCCAAAAAACTGTAGGCATGCATGTTGCATCATTGCTTTCGCTTTTTCGAGAATAGTTTGGTTGAACCTCTCTGCATGACCGTTCTGTTGAGGAGTATGAGGAGCAGACATCTGATGTGAAATTCCTCTGTTCGAGAAGAACGTCTGTAGGGTGGAACCCATAAACTCTCCTCCTTTGTCTGAATGTACAAAGGAAAGAGTCGTAGCAGTTTGAGTTTCAGCCCAAGAGACCATTGCTTGGAAAAAAACACTAACGGCATCTTTGGTGCGAATACATGCAAGTAAAGCATAGCCAGAAAAATCATTCACAAAGATAAGAATGTAAGAATGTAGCGAGCACAAGTGTGAGATTCAACAGGCATAGGACCCATCAAATCAGTATGCACAAGAGCTAAGGGTCGAGTGGCATGTTTGGAAGAGTCGGGTCGAGGTAGGTTGGTCATCTTCCCTTGAATAGAGCCTTTACATGGTGTATCAATAGAAGGTATAATCAGAGAGGAAATGCCAGTGGTATTCTGTATAGCTTGATGTAAAGCTTGTTTGGATGTATGACCAAGACATTGATGCCATAAATGATAAAGATCTTCCTTTGTAAGGGCATTGACTGAGTTAACTTCAGCAATCTGATGCAACTGAATGAAGTGAAATCAGTTCTGTGGCATCAAGGCGGAAGCCTGCAATACCAAGGTACCCTTATTGTTCCAGATCTTCGAAAATTGCTCTGTGATCTCACAGTGATAGCCATGGGTTGTCATTTGTATGATGGAGAGTAATCTGTGAGCTGCTTGTGGGGAGTACCAAACTCCATGGAGAGTGATAGGAGGAAACTTCTTATTCCCATTTGTCTGTTGGATGATGACCATGCCAGGTCCAGTCATAGAGACTGTTTGTCCATTAGCGACCTTTGCATGTACTTTGGCATTATGGAGATGCACAAAGTCTTCTTTGAAAGGAGTAATGTGGTCTGTATAACCACTATCGATCATCCAATGATCTTTATTGAACATTTGCTGGTTGAAAGATAGATCTCTATGGTGTTTGCAGTCTTCACACACTAGATAAGCCTCAATGATATAATCATTCTCATCATCATAAGGAATAACACCATAATCATCCAAAGGGTATGCAAGATGTTGTCAAGCATTACTCAGTTGAGCCAAAGGCAAAACACGAGGGGTCTCCTTTGGAATGATAGAAGAGATGTTATCTATATTTCCAAAGTGATGAGTGGAGGAAATGATTCCACCAAGAGAAATTGTCTTGGCACATTTCTCTTGCTTCTTCGGCTGTCCCTTTGGTCTTTGAACTGCTTCTACAGTGGGGACTGTTTCTCTAGAAGCGGGTTCAAAAGAGCTGTGCCATATCCATTCTAGTATCCATTGCAAAGTCTTCTTCATCCAAATGATTTGTGAATCATTTGCAGGGATCAAAGTCTTCATTTTGTTTGTTGTGAACTCTCATGAAGTTCATCAATTCTTCACCGTCTTCTTCATCAATTTCTTGAATGAATGTTATGGTCTCTGAGTCTTGCTCAACAGTATTCATGAAACCATCCATCTCAAAAACATTGCTGCATTTCTTCTGCCATCTGTGCTGATATTCATCTCACTTCCATTGCTTCTTGGTCTTCTTTCCTTTTCCTTTACCAGAAGAGGAAGATTGTCCTGCTTGTTGTTGATTTGTCTGAGAAGAAATTGGCTTAGAAGAACCTTTTTGTGATTGGTTCTGTCTCTTCTTCTATTGACCTTGCCAGTTCATATTCTGAGGAGGTCCATGATGAATAACATTGGTATGATTTGCACCAGAAGTGGAACTTTCAGCATATGGAGAGTCAGATAGACATGATGCGAGGAAATTATGACCTTTATGAGATGTGGGAAAGGTCTTTCTAAGATTAAGCTCTGATTGGAGCCTCTTGATGACTAAATCAAGATTGAATTGCGCAGCTTCTGTTGAAGAAACAAGATTGGAGGTGAAATTGAAGAAGGAATCTGGGAGTCCACAAAGGGCTATGAAACCTTTCATATCTTCTGAAAGATTCATCCCAGCTTGAGTGAGTTCTTTGAATGTCAAGGTGAGAGAATTGATATCTTCTGTAGCAGAAGATGGACAAATACGAGTGTGAAGAGCTTTGTGAAGAAGAAAAGAGCATCCAGATAAGCCTGTAACTCCATAGGCGGCTGGTAAAGTATCCCAGAGAGCTTTTGTGCATGAAGGAAAATCATTCTGGTTTGCCCAGTTGTAAGTGATGAGGTGTTGTAAACCATCAGTGATAGTGGATCCCATAAATCCTAGAATTCTTTTATTGAGGACTTTCCACTTTTTCTGTTCATCATTCTCGACTATAGGTTGAACTGCTGGAAGAGTTTGAAGACTAATCCAGGTCAAAGTTCCATCAAGGAACTGCCAAATGTTATTTCCTTCAAGGGCATTGCACATGCGAATGGATTAGACAGGATAATTCTGCTGTCTGATGAGGAATGGAATGTGAGAAACAATGGTGGAGTCAATCTTGAGTTCGGTGGTAGTAGGAAGAGCTGCCATGGTTTAGATCTATAACCAATCATTATCAGCAATGAGTGATGTTTCAATAAGATGAGATAGAAGGGAAAAAGTTTTCCTAGCAAATGTATATCCCTGGAGGATTTTCCTCTGTTTCCAATCCCTTTGTCTTCTTTCCTTCCTGTTGGGACCTGTACATCTCCATTTCATTGATCATCTTTCCTTTATCTTTCTCAGAGAAATTAAGCGACGAGTTTGCTTCTGAAGATACCAAAATGACATTTCAGGTGTACAGTGGTCTAGACTGATAATGGGGGTCTCCTCATAATAATGAGGGTTTGGTATCACTGAATCCATTAAAAGTCCTGTCTGGATGACAATTTCTCTTTGGTTGTGAGAAAAATAAGGAGTAATGGGCAAAACAAAAGAAGGAAGCATAGCATTAAGATGGAGAAAAGAATCTGGACTTCTGTTGCACACTTGTGCTAGGTCGAGAGCATATGACAAGTAATAGGTCCCAGGAAGAGGAAAGAGAGAATGAGGTGGTTGCAAGTGAAGATCTAAGCTATTTGCAAAGTCTTCATTTTTCTTCTCCTTTACAAGCAGCCACTTGGCGAGGAAGTATCTGAGCTCTGCCTTCAAGCAAGTCCAGTATGTCTTGTTTTTCAGTAGTATGTGTTGCTTTCTTTAACAACTTTTGGTGAGCAATAATTCTTTTATGCTCAGGATGAGAAGAAAAAGCCTTGTGCCAAAACTTATCTGCTGCTTTATTCCACTGCTGCATAGTCACCAGTCCAAGAAATTGACAGTCTAGGAAATCCACAAGGATAGGGGCGAGAGATTGGAAGAGTAGATAATTATGAGGATTAGGAGGAAAGTGACATTGGCAATAGATTTCATATCCGATGAAGTGAGCAGGAGTATTAAGAGCATGGTGGTCTTTGGGAGTTGGAAATGCCCAACCAGCTCCTTCATAAACTTGACCAATGGTCTCACCTCGATACATGAAGCTGTTGACTTTGCTTTTATAAATATTATGAGTCTCACATGTGGGAATGGTGAAAGGAATGCACATGCAGTTGGATATGAGTGCAAGATCATCAGGAAGAGGGGTTGGTCCTTGATCCCAATGATGCATGTTCACCTGTATGATGTTGTTGTACTTCCTCCAGACTCCTTGATCTACCTGAGGATCCAGAGTTTCTGAGAATTCCTTGAAAAATGTGTATTATGAAGCATGTCCTTCTGGACTGCTATCGACAAAGGTTCTTTGTGAGGAGACACTCACGAAGAGGCACAACATCTCACGACAAACAAAGAGGCAAGATGGAACAGTGGAGGCGACTGTTCAGGCAGGAGCAAGTCCAGAATAGAGGAGGTGGAATTGTGCAGGTCTAGCTTGAGGTTTTACAAGCAAAGTAGCTAGCTACTTGTAGTCCAAAGGAATGTGCATGGACCAAGGTAAGGGTAGGGATAGAAAGAGAGAGAAGGCAATGGAAAGTGAGAGAACTACTGCGGGTGGCTAGGTGGATCACGACAATGTATGAGAGAACATTGTTAGGAGATAGAGTCCAAATGGAGGCAATTAAGTGAGAACAGAAACAGTGAAGGAATAGTCATACTCATCAAGGAAGAATGTGACAAGGAAGCGTACATACTTTGCGTGTGGTTGTGGATACATGAAGGGGATGGCTTCAGATATAAGAAGTAGACCAGGATGAAGGGAAAGAATTGTAACAGTACCCCCTTCGTAGCCTCACAGCACCGCTGCGTTCCTAAGCATTAGAGGAATCTGCACCGTTGAATATCAACTCATCGTCAGTAAAGTCCTCAGCAGTAAAGGGGCAGTTTGGAACAGTGTGTCCAACAGCTCCACAAAGGCCACAGTGGAGGAATGGGCAAGTTTCGGCCACGTGTCCCCAGCAATTGCACATAGAGCAATGGGATGTGAGGCAGCAGGAGGTGGGATGTCCTGTGGCATAGAGAGAACAGTTTGGACACCTATACTGTGGACAGCTCCACTGCAAATGTCCATATCATCTGCAGGTATAGCATCAGTGTCTGGAGAGATCCATTGTGGCAAGACAGGCTTGGATGTCAGGGGGAATGGGGAGGACTCAAGTTGGGGAAGAGAGTATGGTAACACCAGTGGGGAGGTCTTGGATGTGGACATTGGATAGTAGAGTGAGGCCAGGTGGTGGTGCAGCAGAAGGGATGGTGAGGTGGATTGGCAGTGGATTTTCTGGAGTGGTAGAATGAGTAATGGGCAGGGACTGCTGAGAGGTGTCCAAAATATTGGTGTCTAAGTAGTCATCAAGATCCATCTCATTAAGGAAGAACAAGATCACCTGTGGGAAATCTTCCAGGGCACCAGGGGGAAAGGCAGAGATGATTTGCCTGAACTGGTGATGGTCTGTCAGATCCAAGGCATGAAGGCGGAGTTGATCAAGCATGGCAGCTTGTGTGGCGGCGAAATTGGGGTTAGGAGACAGGAGTCTGGGAGAGTGACTAAATGACCGAAGAGAACAGGTCTGATGGAAGAATAAAATGGCCTCCAAAAGAGGGAGTGAACATTTAAAAAGTGGCATACTTTCGGCAATAGTTAAAAGTTGTGGGTGATCTAAAACATGGGCATAAATGGCTAGTCTCTTAAAGCGAGGTAGGGATGAAGGGTAGAGTTGCTCCAGTGCCCAGCCAGGGATCTCTCTTCAATGCAAATGGGGTGGAGATATGGAGACTCGTGGCATCTGCACAGCAGTGGAGGGAGATCTAGGGACATCAGGGGAGCTAGGGCGATGGGGTGGCAATGAAGCAGTAAGCGAAGTGGGCGAAGTAATGGAAGTCATAACTTAGGTATGATGTGGCATGGTTGATGGTGGTAATGAGACAAGGATGATGACAAGTATGGTGATGATGGCTGCAAGAGATATAGTAGCGAAGATTGCTGTGATAATGAGGATCTGGTGAGGGGTGAGCATTGTTGCTCAAGAAAAGAGGGAGCTCTTATATTGTCTAAGGAGGATGGGAGCATGGCAAAGGTTTTGCTCGGGTTCCCAGGTATTTTCCAAAGTGGGATATCCCTTTCACTTGATCAGGTACTGGCAGCAATTAGCAGATCCCCGATGAGAAAGTATAGCCTCAATTTCATACTCTTCTTCTCCATCAACAAGATCTGGTGGCACAGGGATAAAGTTTGGGCCATGCTCCAGCATGGTCCAATAGGAGGATAAAAGGGAAGCATGGAAGACATTATGAATGCGCCATGTTGGGGGGAGTTTCAGCTGATACACCACAGGGGAGAGTACCTGGACGATTTCAAAGGGTCCTTCTCTTTTGGGAGCAAGTTTGCATGATGGGTACCTCAGTTTAAGGTTTGTGGCTTCAAGCCAAACCTTATCTCCCAGCTTTCAGGGTATGAACTTGATGGAAAGTCTTTCCTTCATGAGGCATTGAGCAGTGGAATGAGCAGCTAGTGCTTCCTTCCGTGCTTCAGTGAGGATAAAGAGGCGTTCTTCTACAGAAGGAACAAAGGACTTTCCTAAAGGAGGATAAGCTCTAGGTTCATACTCCATCATGAGGAAACATGGTGACTGGTGGGTGGATGAATACGCTGTGGAGTTGTGGGGGAATTCCGCAGTAGAGAGTAAGGTACTCCAGGTACCAGGGCATCCTTGACAAAAGATCCAAAGATAAACTTCGAGCTCCTGATTGGCTCTCTCAGTTTGGCCATCAGTCTGTGGGTGGTAAGCGGAGGAGAGCTTGATGTTGTACTGGAGGAGTCTAGCTAGTTCCTTGGCAAAGGATGAAGCAAACTGGGGACCTCTATCAGAGATACAGGAGTCATGAAGACCGAATCTAGGGAAGATGTGCTGGAAAAAGAGTGAAGCCACTCCAGCAGCAGAGATGTTTTTGGTGCAAGGGAGGAGAATTACCCCCTTTGTAAGGCCATGGTCAACCACGACCAAGATAGAGTTGAAAGTACTGGAGGCAGGCAGGTCCATAATGAGGTTGAGAGAGATTTGTTGGAAAGGGTGCATAGCAGAGGATGGGAGAGGCGAAAGAGGGAGAACAGTGGGGTGGGTGTTAGGTTTGGCAGATTGACAAGTAGCGCAGCCAGTAATGAAACAAGAAATAAATGAGCACATGCCAGGCCACCAATAGTCCCTAGACAGGTGAGTGTAGGTGCGAAAGAGGCCTTCATGGCCCCCACTGGGAGAGGAGTGAAGGGAAGAGACAAGGTTGTGCCAAGCATCAGGAGGAATGAAAAGATGGCCCTTGTATGTAATAAAGGTGGGGGGCATTGTAATGCCAATCTGCAAGGGAAGAACAAGGGAATAGGGGGAGAGACTTCTTCATAGTGTGCAACGCTTCCAGGACCAGCAGGTCACTAGCAGAGGAGTTGGCAATTTTTGAGATGAGGGCAAGGTCTAGTGCAGAAATGATTTCTGGGTCGGATAGGATCGGGTGAATGTTATCAGAGGATGTACATATCAACATCATGACAACGAGAGAGAGCATCGGCTGGGATCATAGCTATACTGGGGAGGATGGTCTATAGGAGATGATATTCTTGGAGGAAAAGGCTCCAGTGAGCCTGACAACAAGAGAGTTTTTGCAGAGCTTTCATGAAGGAGAGGTTTTTGTGATTGGTGAAGATGGTGACAGGATGCTCAGTGCCTAAGAGATACTGTCTCCATTCTTCTAAGGCATCAATGATGGCTAAAAGTTCCCTATCATAGATGTCATAATTGCGTTCAGCATTATTAAGGGTTCAAGAATAGTAAGCATACAGATGGGAATCTCCATTGGTATCCTTTTGCATGAGGATAGCTCCCACAGCGATGAGGGAGGCATCAGTCATCAGAGAGAAGAGTTTAGAGGTATTTGGAAGGATAAGGACAGGGATGGAGGAGAAAATGTCTTTGAGATGGAGGAAGGTGGTTTGCTGTGCATCTTGCCAAATCCATGGCTGAGTATTCTTGGTGAGAAGATTGAGGGGAGCAGCAATATCAGTGAAATTGGGGATAAACTTCCGATAGAAGTTGCAAAGGCTGAGGAAGGAGTGGACAGCTTTGACAGTAGTAGGCAGTTGCCACTTGGCGATGGCAGAAAGCTTGACAGGGTCCATGCATACCTGTCCATTTCCTACAATGATAGCTAGGTATTCAATCTCTGGAGCATCAAAGGTACACTTGGAAAGTTTAAGAGTTAGTCCATGCTCTCTGAGTTGCGCTAGAACTCTGCAAGTGCAATCAATGTGGTCAGGAAGGGTGGAGGAGTGGACTCCAAGATCATCCATAAAAATCTCAAGCCACCCTTCCGGGATTATATCGCGAAAGACCCAGTTCATGAATGCTTGGAAGGTGGGTGGTGAGTTGCATTGTCCAAAGAACATAACGGTAGGTTCATAGAGACCAAGAGGGGTGATGAACACAGCTTTCCATTGATCCTCTTCACGAATGCGAATGTTATTGTATCCCCAGTGAATGTCAAACTTGGAAAAGTATTTGGAATGCTTCATGCAATCCATGAAGTCGGAGACAAGGGGAAGGGGGTAAGCGTTTTTGATGGTATGTTCATTAAGGTACCTATAATCTTGACAAGGATGTAGTGAACCATCTTTCTTTGGGACAAAGAAAAGAGGGGAAGCCTGTGGTCACTTAGATTCAACAATACACCCAGTGCAAAGATGTTCTTCAACAAAAGCTTTACAAGCTTCCATCTCTGCCAGGTTCAGAGCATTGTAGAGAACCTTGGTTCCCTACATTTGTATTCCTAATTTATAGGGCATCCGACGATATCACAACACATCCGATGTTATCCCGGTCGTTCCGACACTATCCCGGTAGACCGGATGACTTCCCGGTACGTTTCCGGTCGGGATCGATCCCCTACATGACCGGGTTGTGCAGAAACCGGCCGGAGTTGGTTTATACTGGCCGGGATCATTTCCCGGTGTTGTTTACTGGTACTCTGGTGTCCGGGTATGTTTGTTTGTGACCGGTTTGCATTGATTTGGGCCAGTTTAGCTATTTCTACTTATTTGACATTGTTTTATGTTAGCTGAGCACTACATAGGCATATCATTACTTATCTAATGGAAGTTTTCTCTCCTCCTTTGTGTTAGAACACCCGGTATAAGCCTGAATGCCCGGTCCTAGTCCTCCCTCGCTGTCTGCATTGCATGCAGAAGTCTGGGAACGCATCGGAAGTCTGGAGTCTGGTTCTTTTTGGAGAAGGCCCCCATAGGAGTTGTCCACACCAGTGGCACGCTCTTTCCCGCCCATTTCTTATATCATTTCTGGCCATTTGGGATTGTCTTGAGACTTCCTGGGATGAACATATTGCCCCACACCTTTCTCTTGCCTCACACACAGGCACATTTTAGTTTCTACAGCGTAAGCTTTAGCTTGTTTAGAAACGAAGGAATCCTTAAGCTCAATAATGTGGTCATAAGGTTGACGTGGGGGAAGAATGTCATGGTTCTTCTCTTCAAAGACGTCAGAGAAGTCAGCATAGGGTTCGAGGAGGGTGACTTCCTTCTTGACATTCTGTTGAGCAATTTCCATGGCAATGGTGGTTTTGCATATCGTTTCTGCAGAAAGCCAAGTGTTTCTGTCTTGAAGGTCTATCTCAATATTCCTATTGGCATCTAATCCTAACCACCTGAGGAGATATCATTCAGGGATTTCATCATGCATAGGGAGGGGATCTTCGGGAAAAGAGAGGGTTCTGTTCTTCCAGTCAATTGTAGGGTTTCAATTGGCAAGCCAGTTCATTCCTAGGATGATCTGGGGTCTTCCAAGACCGATGATCATAAAGCGAAGACTTTCTGTTTGTTTTGGAAAGGTGATAGTGGCGTTGCAGTAGAAGTGAATTGTTCCAGTCTGATTGGGGGTTCCATCTACATTTAGGGCTTGTCGGGGTTTGAAAAGGGGATGGAAGTGGAGACCAAGTCTCTTGGCGAGTTGTTGATCAATGAAAGTTCCAGTGGCTCTGCAGTCAATAAGTGTGGTGGTGTTGACGGTTTTAGTCCCATGAGAGAGTTTAATATGGATGCGGATAGACTTCTCAGATTCAGATGACAAAGTTACATGGGCAATACTATGGAGAGGTAGCGTCAATTCATCTCTCCTTTTCAAAAATCCTCAAAGATCTCAGTGATGGAAGCAATGGACTCCTGAGTGGGTTTGAAGCTCTGCTTCAGCTCCTGAAGAATCCGTTCTGTGGTTTTCCCTCCAGTGGTGAGAGAATTGATGTACTGTATCAGATTATTGTTAGGCTGCATCTGCACAGCGTGGATCCTGTTAGGGTTGCAAGGGGGATGAGGTGGTGGGGAAGAGGTTGACTGATTTGGGTTGTTTCTGGTGGAGCAGCTGCTTTGCTTACAGATGAAGCATAGCTTGTTGTCCAAGCACTGCTTTCATTCATCTGGGGACAGGTTTAGGGCATCAATGTCCATGGCATTAGGGTCCCTAGTAGGAGTGGTGCAAGGGGTGAAGGATCTCTGGGGGAAGGTGCAATTGGGGAATGTCCTGGTGGTGGTGGTAACTCTGGGAGCCATTCAAATCTGATTTGCTTTGAACTGCTCAACCTTTGAGTACCATTCGGAAATCTTCTTCAGCAAGGTTTCTAATCTAGCCATTCTGGAGTGATGGTACTAATGAAGACCTTGTTCGAATAGGCCGATGAGGGTGAGGTCATTGGTGAGGGCAGCAGTGGTGGACAAGATACGAAATTCAGAGATATATTTGTGTAGATCAGAAGCAGTATTCTATCACAAAGCGACAAGCTTCTTCATGGCATCAGCAGAGGAATCAGTAAGCTTGAAAGCTACCTGAAAGGCAGCTTTGAAGTCCTTGTAAGTGCCAAAGGAAGGAGAAGACTTGTTCATAGCTTCTTGGCGGATGACAGTAGCCCAAGCAAGGGCGGAATCTTTCTTCATGTAAGATAGGGTGAAAGTGATTTGTCTATCTTCAGTGGTATAGATCTCCTTGTTGATTAGAAGGTAGGTATCGACAGAGAGTATCCAAGACTCAGCAGTGGAAGCATCTCCATCGTAATTGGCAGGGACACCAATCTTGATTTCAACAGGTTTGGAAGACATATCGTCATCTGGATCTTCGTAATCAGATGGGTCTGGAGAAGGGGAACGATGGGGAGGGGCAAGGGGAAGCTGTTGAGTCAGAACAGCAGAGATGACAGGAGTGGGCATGGAATATGCTGAGAGCGGGAGAGCAGTAGATGTATTTGCTTCTGGTCGATGTGTTGGTGCAGGTGGGGCAGTGGCAGCCCAAGGGTCCAAGGCACTTCCTGGTCCAGGAATAGGTCTGATGTCTACTTCAATGGATTCAGTATCAGACTGATCTTCAAAGGTTCTTCTGAGTGCGTGTTCAAGAACGGTTCCATGTTGATGGTGGGGAGCTGGTGGCTGGGGTGGCAGTTGTGAGGATCTGGCAATCCTTCTTTGCGATGGTGATGACATTTTGACAAATAGTTCCCTACTCCACTGGCAGGAGGGGAAAAAGGAAAGCTAGATCTTTTGTTATGGAGCACATCCTTCTGGACTGCTATTGACAAAGGTTCTTTGTGAGGAGGCACTCATGAAGAGGCACAATGTCTCACGATGAACAAAGAGGCAAGATGGAACAGTGGAGGTGACTGTTCAGGCAGGAGTAAGCCCAGAATAGAGGAGGTGGAATTGTGCAGGTCTAGCTTGAGGTTTTACAAGCAATGTAGCTAGCTACTTATAGTCCAAAGGAATGCACACGGACCAAGGTAAGGGTAGGCATAGAAAGAGAGAGAAGGCAATGGAAAGTGAGAGAACTACTGTGGGTGGCTAGGTGGATCACGACAACGTATGACAGAACGTTGTTAGGAGATAGAGTCCAAATGGAGGCGATTAAGTGAGAACAGAAACGGTGAAGGAATAGTCGTACTCGTCAAGGGAGAAAGTGACAAGGAAGCATATATACTTTGCGTGTGGTCATGGATACATGAAGGGAATGGCTTCAGATATAAGAAGTAGACCAGGATGAAGGGAAAGAATCATAACAATGTGTTCCTCTTTGGAAAGATTGGGACTGGATTCTTGAACATTGCCAGCTGCCATTCCAGGGGAATGTCTTCTCAATCTTTGTCTATGAGGATGAGGTCCCTGTGTCCTTGTTGATGGATGTTCGCCAGGCTGAAGCTGTCTTTCTTGTGGAACTTCATCTGTGGAACTTCTGTTCCATCTTCCCAAATCTGAGATTCTTGGATTGTCTGGTATGACATCATATTAAGGTGGTGGAGTAGAGGGTGGAATATAAAGCGGTAAGGGATGGATGGAGTCTTCAGGATCTGGTATTGGGACTTTGGGTAGAGAATGAGTAACGTCCAAAGGGCTTTTGTTGGTAACCCCTATGAATAAGACTGGATGTTACAGTTTTATTTCTCTCTGGTCACCTCCTACTTATTTTCTTCATTCGCCTTTGGGAGGGACCGATTACACAGGAAGTCTATGTTCCTTACTTGGTCATCCTGTTACTATAGCTTCATCTTCGCAGCTTCTCTCATCTTTGATATCTTTTGGATATAGCCTTCTATATCATCCATCTCTTGATGGTGATGCATTGTCATCTCTTCCATCTTTCTTGATTGATATCTTCTTGGCTATGTGCACAGCCTCAAGTAGTTAGACACTACTTAAACCCTCCATATACAGTAGCAGCTCTCCAGCCAATTCTTATTCCCTTGTGGTTTACCTATTGCTTGCTCAACTCACTCACCTTCGCTGAAGGAGAGAGCTCTAGTCTTTGTCTGCCTACCCAGGAGAGTGGCCCTTAAGTGCTTGGTGAGAGCACTGTCTTTTGGATAGCAAACCCAACAAAGGGTTGTCCCACTAGTCCAGTCTACTCAGAGGAGTTGACCTGCTGACCAGGTTCTTCTATAGCTATTCAGAGATGCTGCACCTCTCCATGAGTGCCTCCCCTGTCTAGGTTGACCAAAGGGTCCAGAGGTAGAAGAATAGTTGCAGGCAATAGTATGCCACAACCATTACACTGGAGGTGGAGGAGATCTTCTTCAAGGTCAATGAGATGGAGGTTGATAATCAAGATGAGGGAGTGCTACTCTGTTCCTATGTCTCCACTGTTCTAAGCGATTTAAGTGGATGAAGAAAGGTTGTCTTAGTAGCTCTCGAAGAGTGAGGTTAGGAGTATGCTGTGCTCTACATCTATAAATGTTGATTTTGGGATGGAAGCAACAATCTCCTGGTCTAAGAAAGTTCTGGCAGTTGTCTCATGGGCAGCCTAATTGATAGGGTATTCCAGGAGCAACTAGACGAGTGGAAAGATTTCCAGGAAGTCGTCTACCTATATAATCCAAATATTGAAGCAGATTGTCTGTGGAGAGAAACACTTGTTCCTGAGGTGGAGGAAGAAACTCTGATGAAGAAGATCTCGAGGTGGCTGTGACTCAAGATTGAAGGTCCGCAAGAGGAATCCTAGGAGATATATTCTCCTGATCTTCTTCAGGAAAAAGGATAGGTGGAGGAAGAGGTTGGAGTGGTAGATGGAGCAGTTGATTACCTAGAGTATTTTCCAGAACACTACTGAGTGGTATTTATCTATATTCGAGATTAACCAGAATCAGTTTAGTGTCACCATGTAGCCTTGTCTCAACAGAGAAGGAAGTGGGGGTCTCGGAATTAACTCTAAAGAGGAAGTAACCATTTTCAATGATATAAAGCAGCGCTGTGTGCATCATGAAAAGAGGGTGTACTTGCTCAACCGCCTCAATCAAGCGAGCTACCCAGATGAAAATCCAGGCAAGTTTCGAAGAGACCCATCACCTCTGAGCATCTAGGGGAATTGGAGGCATCATGGAGAGAACAATAGTGATAACCCTAGTCTGATGACTCAGGGCTCATAACCTAATGAGAGTGTAGAAACCTCCTGCTGATATGCGCAGACAAGGGGTAGAGGATTTTATCCTTGATGAGGAGACTCACCAAGAGAAGCATAATGGATCAAGGAAGTTGATAGTGAGAGATGAAGCTAAGGTCTTCGACTATCAGATGACTTATATGGAAGGAACTGAAAGAAGTTCTATAGTATTGGGAAAAAGGCCCAGTCCTTTATACTACACAACTTGTTTGTGTATGTATGGTCTCTTTACTGGATATGTAAAGGATATAAAAAGATGAAACACTTCTTATCAGAAGGATAAGCAGAATTGTGTAATCTGCAGTAAATATCAGTCAGCTATCAAGATAGCAATAATAGAACCTTATCTATGATGGCATACCTTGAAATATGAATAGTGTAATAGATAAGATCATGTGATATGATCACATGACTGGTCTAGAATCTGGTATTAGGAATAGAAATTCCAAATATGAAATACCTAGATTCTCAACACAAAGTGTGATGATTCATGGCTTGTTTTGCCATGACCATGTACCTTAAGCTTTTGGCACACTCAATGATCCACAAGGGTAAATCTTATAGAATATATGTGTGAGAAAGGGGAGGTGTGACAGCTGTCGAGATACACTCAGTCATTGTGCGGCACAACGGACTGAGGTGTCTACATACTGAGTGTAGGTCTTATATACGGTACAGAATGTAATAAAGCAAAAAGGGGTAAAACATATGGTAGCAAATATACCATATGACATTGCACAGGAATAGGGAAAACTTGCCATATGTGCGAAGTACTGTGTATCTGAGCAATGGAGAGTGTTATGCACTGGTTGTGGTGCATGTGCATCACTTGCACACCAGTGACTGATTGGGCCAGATGAGATCAGGGTGGCAGCATGCTTGCTATTTCCAACAAAATTAGCCAAGTTAGTGGCATTACTGCCAGTATGTAGGATCAACTGAAATGAATGTGCAGAGAAGGAAGGGAGCACAACAGCTATCGAGAGAGAGGAACTCAGTTGTTGTGTGGAACAGACTGAGGTGTCTATGTAGAAGAACTAAGCTTTATATACGGAATGTACTGAGCTTGCAAGAGTGGAGCATGAGGCTATTAAATGAAATAGTTTGACATATACAAAGATAACAAAGGTATCGTATGGGTCTGACACTTATTTGACATACATTCTGCATGGGAACAATAATACATGCACAGTTTGCCTGCACTTGCTTGTCAGGTGTCCATTTCCAACATCAACTTCCTCTTAAGTGCCCAGTTGACCATACCTTACATGGAAATACTGTACCCATACCCACCAAACCCGTAAACAAAACACTGCGGTGTGACCTGTACCTGTGGTGAATCCTAGGAGTGTGGTGTGAAAAAACATTGACCTGGAACATGAGTCTGTAAGGACTCCAGTCGATGATAAGAGAGTTAGATTGCTAGCTACCTGGAACATGAGTCCATAAGGACTACAGTATGTGAGGAAGTACATGTAATGAGTAATGAGTACATTGCTTACCTCCAGTCAATGGTAAGAGACTGGAGAAAAGCAGAAACGGGCAGGATCAACTAAAGTAACTGTACTATTCAAATAAGGAAGGTAGTGGGCGAACCAAAGGTGACACCTGAGGAAGGATCGGAAAAGTTCAGCAAACAATACTTAGATTTATTGTTTAACAAATTGTCTCTGAGATCAAGGGTTTATTTGTGATACTTATTTTTGAAAGAGTTTGAATATAATAAAATAAAATAATAACATTTTATATTCATGGCAGCAAAGGGAGAACAATAAGTCTGATCAAAAGATAAGTTTGAAAAGGGAAATGTTTTCACTGTATATTTAGGAAACAAAAGCTGGATATGATTCCCATAACCATGCTGCATAATATTCCAGTTATTTATTTTGCATTAAATTTTGATCATGAGATAAATGCATAAGTTAAGTCTGGGTACAATACATGGAAAGCATCTGTACATTACATTTGAGCCACTGTCTTATTCGTACATAGATTTTCAATATGTACATCAATTTGATTGAGTGGCCCACCCAGCAGCCCCTTAGCACCTCAACTACCAGTCTGATTGGTGCACTCATCAGGGAGCACAAGGGCACTGCAGACATAAGAGCACGCTCGCAATCATATTAATCCCCCAGCTTGCTGCCTTCAAAGCTAGGCCAAGCAAAGCAATTGCAAACAAGTAAGATGAAATAGTCTCCATCATTCTCCAAGATGGTTGCTGTGAGAAACGAAGAAAATGAGAAAAGGTCAAGGGTGGGTGTATTATGTACATACATCTCTTATAGTGACTTGGTCGGGTGACCCTAGATGAAGAGCATTCTTTTGCTTTGTGATGGAGGGGGCCATTGGAGACCTAGAGCAATACTGACAAGGGCAATCAGTAAGTGAATGGATTCAGAAATAAAATGCATACCATTTGCTGCACTACCATTAGGATGGTGTGGGTTGCGGTACTGAAACGATTACTGTCCTGATGACTCGCGAGGCTTAAATGTTGATAGCAGAACATAAAAGTAGTGCAGTAGCATATTTGAGTATGTACTAGCTAGCCATGCAACCGATGGGCTTTTGTCATAGAATGAACACATGGGGTAGTGAAGTAGATTGTTGTCCTAGATACCAAATTGTCAATTCAATTCGAGCAGCATGTCATGGCTCAGATAATGCAACAGGCCTTTTGTTTGACACACTCATTTTTTGTTGTAGTGCGCTATTGCATACATGTTACATATTGTGTTCTACAGCTGGATTAGCCAATGCACGACAAAGTAGTACAGTTGGGTACCTACCAGCTGGCCCAATAGGCTTTTGTCATCGGATGGATAGTAGATTGTTGTCTTAGATACACTATTATCATTTTGCAATATGATGACTCAGATAACTCATTAGTTTTTTTTTGTTTGCATGGGCTGCTGTGTGTCATGACGAATTGGACAACTTGACAGGACTATTTTTTGTTAGCATGGTGGCACCCCATACATAGTTGTACATTATACTCTACAGCTACACATGATGGGGGAAGAAGAAAGTAGTGTGAGAAAAAAGTGGCCTAAACAGTGTCCAACAATTTCAAGCACATGACCCACCGCTAGATAAGGTCGGGTATATATCATTTGATAGCATCTGACACAAGTGGCCCATCCATAATGCTGGTAGTAGTACAATCTCATAGCAATCTTAGTACCTCATAGTAATACAATTATATAGTAATAGTAACACAATTGAACACATGTCAACATTTCAACCATGGTTATTGTTGACATCCTGTATAAAGCCACAGCTGGCTAGGTCATGCATCATCTCAAAATGTCCAAAGTCCAAGTACCTTGGATGTACCACTGACATTGTACCCCTCTTACTAGCCACTCCACTTTCTCCCTCGAACGTGCCATCTCTCCTCCACCCATTGACTCAACACCAAATATTTCCTTGAGAAGACATCAAGGTGCCAATCATTGTATGTCACTCAGAACCAGGCGGCACAGCACCCACCACCATGCTGTCCAAGATTTTGATACTCAAGCCTCGAGGGGAGGTTTCAAGGATCAGCTGTGGCAGATATAACTTACAAGAACAGCTTGGCTGGCTACCTGGCGAGTATGAGGAGATCTGGGTGAGTATCTCCTCCAATGAGGATAGATTGCTACTGACCGACTGGCAGGTCTTTGTTATCCATCTGGCTCAAGATCATCTTGCCATCTGGAAACCATGGAGCAGACAGTCAAAGGATGTATTGCACACTGTTTTCATTAAGGTAAGAGTCATATGTACAGCTACTTGCAATATTTGTGTCTCATCTGAGACCATTCAGCTAGGCAAAGGAAAGATACACAACTTTTGCAGTACGATGGAGACTGGGTTGTATCGGACTTCCTATGGATTTATTTAAAGAATAGTTCTGGGCATACTTAATTAATACCTGTACATTAGTGTGACCGGATAAGGGATATGATGAGTGATAGGATTAGTTCGGTAGTTCAACAATGATGACTCTTGACAAAGATAGGCTTTCTTCTCTGGCTGGTGTCCCATCAATGCACTTTACCTGCATGGTCTGGTTCTTTAAGGACACTTTCATTGCCCACAGAACAGACCCAATGCCTTCATGATCACCTGCCTCCCCTCCATCCTTGATGACCATACAAAAGGTATCCTTCTTGACAGATGCATAAGGCTCGAGCAACGTTTCTGGGATATTTTCAATCAGTAGTTGTGCTCCCTGTGTTCAGGCAGTCAAGCGAATGGTGAGACAACCACTTGGCGCTTTGCCAGATGGTGATTGGAAGGGGTCGGAGATTTCTGTCTTGGCAAGCTGACCAGTGTACGTGTCATGCCAACCCAGTGTGATCTTGAAGACTGCCTTGTATATCTCAAGCGACTTAAGTGCATCGGGATGGAGGAGAAAGTCAAAGGCTATCTGTGCATGAGCCAGAAAACACTGGGGACAAGATTGAACTCACATGATTGGACAGTAGTGGTCACTTGCAAGTCGTTGCCATCAATCATCCAAGCAGACCCAGATGGTCCCACAGCACTAGAGGCATCAACCTGCTCAGGAACAGGATCTGGGGGGGGAGTAGCTTGTTGTGGGGGTGCAATGTTGCCTCTACTAAATGCAGCAGAGACTTGGAGATGCTGAAGTGGGGTTATTTTTGTCCCAGCAAGTGTTTCATCCATATTCCTACCATCGTGCTGTAAATTAGAAGTCACCAAGAAAATGTAGAAAACCAGACTTGCCTTACAACCACAAAATATTTTGGACATGTATCCAGTCTAAAAGCACCCCGTTCAACAATGCATATGTCCCTCCCAAATCCACAAATCGTTCCCCACCAACCTTTATGTGGGCCTTGAATGATGAGAACCTCTTTACCATGATAGGCCCCGTCCCTGTCATCGTGCCTGCATGGGGAATGTGCAAAGAGTGTAATGGGGAGCATGACGACAATCTAATGGGACTCAGTAAACAAAAGCCCAAAACCATAGATGCACAGTACATACTGCCAGATTGAAATATGCAGCCACTTGTAGCGTCTTCTGGATAGTGTCAATTTGGGAGAGGATTCCACTTCTGCCTATGGATTCTCCTCTCACAACTACAACATAATCGCCTTTCCTCACATCACAACCATGATTGCTCAGTCACAAAGCACGAGGCTCAGGAATGAAGCTGACATTCATCAAGAGAACCTCTAGTTGCTGCCTTTGATGAGTGATTGGCTGGTCTGCCATGAATTTAAGCATGCCAGTGAGATGGTTCACTTCGACAACAGTTCCTAATGCTCCCTGGTGAGATCTGCTCAATATATCCACCATGTCAGCAATTTGATTGCTCTCCTTGTAATTATCAGCAGCTGGGCCAACAACACTAAACAGAGCCCAGATGGGCTGCTCTGGTTTGTACAATTCTAACAGGAAGGGAGGAACTTGAAACTAGAAGTGGGGAGCCTTGGTAAGGACCGCTTGAATGCAATGTGATGGTCCATTTACTTCTTGCTTACTGGAATTTATCACTGTGATTTCCCATATGTTGAAGTTGAGATCATGCTGGAGTGTCCCAAAATGTTGTGGTAAACATTCTGCTGGTCACTGTTAGGGTCTTCCACAACCTTTACCACATCCCAAATGTGAAATGAGTAGGACAAGCTGAGCAGTGAGGCCAAATACTCCTTCTCGTCTGACAAAAACACTATCACATCACTGTTTTCATGTTCAATCTCGACCAGTGTACCAGACTCCTCATGATGAATGGAGTCAGAAATAACCACACAATCCCCTACTTTCCACAACCTTCAGCCAAAAGATTGATGGGTGGCTGTGACAAACGAGGGGTCCACTTGGGATTGAGCATAAATGGCGAGCTGGTAAGGTGTTGGGCTCTCAACACTGGTTCATCTTCAGGGTCATTTGCATCAACCCAGAGACAAAGGTTTGCTTCCAGTATTGATGACAAGGTTGACCATTGAGTGGAGCCAGGGTTCTTCCTGTCAATTTGGCTGGAGAAAAGAGGTGTCAAGAGGTGGTGTCCTGACCAATGTTGTCATCCCCTTTACACTTCTTGGGCCTCAATTGTTGTGAAGGTCAGAGAACATGGAGCTCTCCTGACTCCCATTGGAAAGATGAGCCATATGCAAGATCTCCCCTGTAGAGCCCACATTTTAAAATGGTATACCAACCAGGAATTGGAGGGGGTTGCTGGGTCAGATGAAGAGGGGATAAGCATTCTTCAAACAGAATGAGTGACCAACCACGGATGCATGAGATATGGGAGACCGGAGCTGTGAGCAAAAAAACTTTGAGGATTGGCCACAGCCATTGTGACACAGCCAGGCAGCCCTTCATACAATGAGGTAGTAAAACCAGCTCAGTGCCATGTTCAGATGATAAAGTCTGCCGATGAAGCTTCAAATATGTTAGAACACTTGCCAATCCATCTGAGAATATGTGATCTTACCGGGTGAGATCTTCACAGCCCATAGGGACGTTTCAAACGCATGTGCTATGATACTATCCACAGGGGTCAATTTGCGAGTCAGGTTGGTCAGAGGGACATCAGATGACACATCAATCTGAGATCCAGGTTGATAATCAGATAGCAGATGAATATGTTCTTCCAAGGGGATAGAATAGAAAAGCTCCTCCCACCACTGTATATTGGAGATGAACAAGAGGCTGGTGACAAAGGTTTTCCAGTATTGGATCTTGGGATTGTGCTCATATTGAGCATTGAGGATGTCTATCAATTTTTCATATTGAAACTTGCCAAACATCCATTCCTGAATCGCCTCCCAGATCTGAGATGAATCCAGAACTGCGACTGAGGGATCGTCATCACCATCATCACTGTTATCACTGGAGAATTTGACATAGCAATTTATGATCCCATCAATCACTTCTTGATATCTTGAATGCCTGGCAGGCCCCACATTAAGAGGGTTTGAGTTACAACACTGAGAAATTGTTCTTAGGTTGTTGATGCTTTTATCCAGGACAATGAAATTTTCTGTGCTAATCTGCAGTTGAATACTTAGATTGAATGATCATACCTTTGCCTCCGCCTCCACCTCTGCTTTCCTCTTCTGTTTCATCATTGCCATCCTCCTGCACCTCTACATCTAGAAACTGACTTACCTATGATATGGTCAGTGGCAATAAATGGGTGAAATCAAGATGACATACATCATGGCGGCAACACTTGCTAGGTCTTGAAGCCTGACCAGCCTTCTGCTTGTTTTGGTGAGTGAGGGAAGAGGTAGGGTTGTGGCAGGAAGCCTCCCGAGACTGGTCACCAGATAGGGATACCCCACGAGCAGCCATGGCAGCCTTGATGGCCTCAACAGCCAAAGGAATTCCTCCATCATCCTCTGAGAGTGTGAATACTTGATTGGTAATATATTTCCACTTGGATGGAACATATCGAGGACCAAACCACAATCGCATGGTGTTGTCCAACTTGACATAGCCAATAGTGTCATTTGCCCATTGCAATACAAGGAACCACACATTCTGGCCATCCAACAGACTCATGGAACCTTGGAGCACAAAACATTAGTGGTGTGCCAATAGTGCACCAACATGCTTACTGTCAGTTGTCTGTGCAATGGAGTTTACTTGTGTACTTGCGGTTGTGTTCATTGTTTTTAGTTCTATAAGCCTTTTTAGCTACGCTACACAAAGTTTCATCTGTAGAACATTGACCTTTT
Organism: Nevesoporus exiguus; assembly: GCA_038089155.1. Lineage (NCBI taxonomy): Eukaryota > Fungi > Basidiomycota > Agaricomycetes > Boletales > Boletaceae > Nevesoporus > Nevesoporus exiguus. The sequence continues at coordinate 22,527 of JBBPKI010000506.1, forward strand.
CCTAGACTACATGTAGTTCTACTAGTGCTACTATGGTAGCCACAAGATGGAAAGGAAAAAGAGTGCATTAAGTGACAAGCAGCTTAAGTAGTGCATGTTGTGACCCGTGGGAAGTGGATTATGGAGTGTGGATGTGCAGTGGTACAGTGGCAAGTCCAAATACATACAAAATAGCTGTACAATGGGTACAATAAACGGGATCTATCTAAGTGTCATAACAATGTGTTACGGAGC
>JBBPKI010000507.1:0-22739 GCA_038089155.1 Nevesoporus exiguus
CTTCAGTCAAGTCCTGGTTGATTCCCCTTCCTCTTGACTCTAGCAAGCCTATAGTGTGTGACCGAAGCCTTAACTGGATAGGTTGCCAACATTAGGACTTGACTGCATACTCTTCCCTCACACACTTTTCACTACCTCACCATTGTTTGCGACAACCCCAGACCCTAGGGGCAAAGGGATACTCTTGTTACTACCACTCTTCATCATTCATGCGCACTTGCGCCTCTTTTCTTTTACATATACCCCTGCTGTAAGCGGGAGAAGGTTGACCAAGCTTTAGGCCAGTTGTCAAGGGGTGAGCTCGAGAGCTCTTAATTGGTTTAAACACCACCTCCACATGTTTCACATTCAAAGGAGCCTAGGCTCAGGTCCATGTGAGGCCACTTTATTATAAGAATAGTCTTTACAAATTCAGTCATTGTCAAAAGAGTGGTCTTGTGCCCGACGATCCGAATTACCTATGAATTTCAAAGACTCTAGTCAGGTGGCTATTGACCTGATAGAGTAGAAGTTGATGTTGACAACGGTCCACACTTCTTTTCACTTTCATATGAATGTTTCCAAGAGATCTCGCTAAGTCCGAGGAGATCAAGGTTCGCCTCTCCAAGGAAACACAAATCAGTGAGAACTACGAGTACCACCAACAAGCCTCATTTGACCCAAACGATGAATACTATGACGATCAAGGAGGCCATCACTTTTGAACACCAAGGACTCCTACCCCTGAGATAGAAGAAGAATCAGACTCAGAATACTCCCCCTTCCCTGCCAGGGAAGACCAAGAAGGTTGGCTCCACTATCAGCCACCTAACCCCCATTTCGAAGTACCCGATCCACTCCCACATCAGACCATCTTCGAACGACACAACCTCCATCCTTACCTTTTAGACTGTATCAGAAACAATCTAGATTTCGATGAAGATCTACTCCTCTACTTCTGAGTCACCCCTGAAGAAGCAGCTCACTTCAGAAGACAAGTACTGTCAGTACAACTTTACAAAGACTCCAGACCCCACCAAAGACAGGAAATAGGTCTTCTCGAAGAATTAACGGAAGGACTACTCACCCTACAAAATTTACACACCCCATCTCTCTCCCCTTTGCCTGAACTGGAAGTAACCCCGGTTCCAGAAGAAGACCACCACGTCGCGGTACCCTTACAGGAACCCGCTCCCATTCGTTGACTCAGGGACAGATGATTCCTCCAAGAACCCCTTAGAAGACCAGCCATCATCCCCAGACCAGATCTCCCGATCGCCACCCGAACCCGCTCCCATGACAGAAACCAAAATGTCCGTGGAGTACATCAAAATGCTGGCAGACCAGCTCCTAGCCCTGCAAGAAGAGCTTGCCGAGCTTAAAAAAAACAAAGGAAAAGAGAGGGCAGAAGCAGCAGAGGTCAAGGTCTCAAAAAAGATAGAAATGGTACCGGACCCAGGAAAGTTCAATGGCAATAAGGACAATTTCGAGTCATGGCAGATGGGGATGGCACTGTATATAATAGAGAATCCAGAATCATTCATCACAGACAACCAAGTAACAATTGCTACTTTGACAAGAATAGGAGTAAAGACTGGGGAAAAGGATAAGTTTGGAGCGGCTCAATGGGCCAGACAGCAGCTGTGACACTTTATGAAAACCGATGAATGGCCTACCCAAGAAATGCTAGGAAAGCTTCTCATCTCTCGTTTCAAATCAATAAACGAAGAAGACAAAGCAAGAAACAAATTAGAATGGTGCCGACAGATGGAAGGAGAGTCGGCCCAATCTTTTACCACACACTGGCTAGGATACTATTACGACACTGGAGGAGTACCTGCCAAACCCGACCCACAAGGAGTAAGGTTGTTCGAAACAGCCCTGGGAGAGAATCTCACCAGGAAAATATATGAAAACAGAGATAGAAAAACCTGTATCCAAGATTATGTGGAGAAGGCCAAGGAGGTCGGAGCATGACTAGAATCCTTCAAACTCAGAAAGACAGAGAAGGTGATGCAAAGACCTTCTCAAAACACATCACAAGAAGGACAAGCCTGAATCTATGGAGGAAGAGGGCAGCCCATGGACATCGGAGCTCTGCAGCAACACAACTCTAAATGTTACAACTGTGATAAAGACAGGCACGTAGCATGAGATTGTCCAAACCCAAAAAAAGAATGCTCAGAATGTAAATTCCTTGGAGGAGGACATAAATTTAATTGCTGAAAAAGGGCACAAGGGCCTCAATGAAGGCCACAAGTAAGAGAAATGACAAAGAAGGAGGAAGAAAAGAAGGAAGAAAAGCCAAAGGAGGCAAAAGCCATCAAGGGGATGGACTATGACCAAATAAAGGCATACTTCTTTGACCTTCATGACAACAAAATGAAGAAGGCAGGAAAAGGTTATGGCAACTGAGGGATCTGGGACCTCAGAAGCTGACATTAAACACAAAAAATAGCTTCTCCTCTCTATCCCCCTATGTACAATACAGACAAGATTTTGATAACGATTCGGACGGTTCTACATGCTATTCCTCAGATTCTGAATCATCTAGTCCTATTTATAGGGTACACCTACCCACAACTGAGACTGGGCCTCCCAAAAAGGAGCTTGCTGCACGGGAATGCAGGCTTAATTCGGTCAAAGAAAAACAAAAAATATTGATGAGGATAGTTTTCCAGAATGAATCCTCTTATGCAATACCAAGGTGCAATATGAGATTCTTATGGATATCTTGATTGCACATCCCACTACCAAGCACAAGAAACATCAGTGCAAGGCCCTCTTGGATAGTGGCACAAATGGAATTTTCATCGACAAGAAATGGGCCAAAGAAGTAAAACTTCCACTCCAGAAGATGGAAAAAGAGATTCCTGTCTTTAATGTAGATAGAACAAAGAACTCTGCAGGAGCTGTCATGCACCAAGCAGAAATAATCCTAGACTATCAAGGTCATCGCAAATGCCTAGTTGTGGAAGTCACCAACCTAGGCAAAAACCCAATGATCCTGGGATATACATGGTTGGCCAAGCACAACCCAACCATAGATTGGACCAAAGGAGAGGTGAAAATGGCAAGGTGTCCAAGGTCCTGCTACATGTTGTCAGACCAAGGATCAAATCTGGTGAAAGAGGAAGAAGAAGAACTCAAGCACACCTTGACTGTGCATCAGTTGATCAAAAATCTCGAAGTACCCAAAAAGAAGGAACCAACTCTCGAAGAAATGGTTCCCAAAGAATACCATCACTTCCTGGAAGTCTTCAGCAAAAAGGAGTCAGAACGACTACCTTTAAGAAAACCTTGGGATCACGAAATAAAGCTGAAGCCTGGCTTTCAACCCAAAAAGGCAACAATATTCCCCATAAGTAAGGACAAAATGGAAGAGCTGAAGTCCTTTGTGGAAGAACAAACTAAGAAAGGGTATATCAGACCCTTGTGCTCTCCACAAACAAGCCCTGTCTTCTTCATCCCAAAGAAAGACAGGAAGAAACGACTGGTCCAAGACTACCAATACCTCAATGAATGGACAGTCAAAAACAATTACCCCTTACCACTTATAAGTCAACTAGTGGATAAGCTCCAAGGGGCGAAGCTCTTTACCAAATTAGATCTTTGATGGGGCTATAATCACATAAGAATAAAAGAAGGAGATGAATGGAAGGCGGCATTTGTTTCTCATTCCCTAGCCTATGAACCACTAGTAATGTTCTTCAGACAATGCAACGCCCCTGCCACATTCCAGCAGATGATGAATGAAACCTTTGCTGATATGGATTGCATTGTCATAGTCTATATTGATGACATAATGATCTTCACTAAGACGGACAATGAGACAGAACATGACAAAATCATCCAAGAAGTTCTCAAAAGACTTAAGGAACATGACTTACTTCTGAAGCCTGAGAAATGCTTTTTTAAGCAGAAAGAAGTCGAGTTCCTTGGAATGGTAGTCAACACCAAAGGAATTAAAATGGAAAAAGAGAAGGTAGAAGCCATCCTCAAATGGCCCGTACCTAAAAATGTCAAAGGAGTCTGTATCTTCCTCGGACTCGCCAATTATTACAGACGGTTCATTCAAGACTTCTCACAAGTCTCACGCCCCCTGAATGACCTAACCAAGAAAGATCAACCCTGGCAGTGGGAACTCCAGGAACAAGGAGCTTTTGATCAGCTCAAAGAAGCTTTCACGACGGCCCCTATACTCGCATACCCTGATAATAACAGCGAGTTCCGCCTTGAAACAGATGCTTCAGACTTCACAACCGGTGCGGTCCTCTTGATCAAACAAAACGACAAGTGGCACCCAGTTGCCTTTTCCTCAGCCTCCATGACCTCTGAGCAGAGGAATTACCCAATAGCAGACAAGGAAATGCTTGCCATAATCCTGGCCTTGGAACAATGGCGGCATTACCTTGAGGGGGCAGAAGAATTTGAGGTGTGGACTGATCATGCAAACCTCAAATATTTCATGACAAAGCAAGATCTAAATTGCCGACAAGCAAGATGGTCGCAATGGCTATCTCGATTTAATTATGTCTTAGTAAACAAGCCTGGATTCCAAATGGGAAAAGCAGATGCTCTCTCTCGACGAAAGGATCATGTCATTGGCATAGACAAAGACAACAAAGGCATACAAATGATCCCTGAAAATAGAGTAAGGGCATACTCAAAACAAGGCTTCACCATCGAAGGAGAAGAAAGGAAACTCCTCAAAAGAATAGTCAAAGCACAAGAAGAATGGAATGGACAAGATAAACCCAATCTTCTTAATAAAGACAGAATTCTATATCTTGGTGATAGAATCTTCGTCCCAAACAAGGAAACTTTGCACCAAGACATTATTACCCTATATCATGACTCTCCAATAGCTGGGCATGGCAGTGCTGGGAAAACATGGCAAATAATTGAGCGATACTTTCAATGGAATGGCCTTCGAGCCCAAGTCAAGGACTATTGCTCGCACTGTGACAGATGCACAAAAATGAAGCCAGAAAATAAAGCACCCAAAGGAGAACTAATCCCAAATTCTATCCCAGAAGGTCCATGGAAAGACATATCCACAGACTTTATCACCGATCTACCCCTTTCCAACACCTATGACTCTATACTAGTTGTAGTAGACCGATTTTCAAAAGAGGTGGAATTTATCCCCACCAACAAAACCATTACAGCCTTGGGTACAGCCAAGCTATATAGAGATCATGTATGGAAGCACCATGGTCTCCCTAGGTCCATTATATCAGACAGAGGACCACAATTCGCTTCACAAGTCATGAAGGATCTTGGGAAAATGCTCAAGATAGACCTCAATATGTCTATGGCATTCCATCCTCAAGCTGATGGACAGACAGAATGGGTCAATAGGGACCTTCAGCAGTATGTCAGACTGTTCACTGCTGAGAAACAAGACAAATGGGCAGAATGGCTACCCCTGGCTCAATTTTCCTATAACAATCGCCAGCATTCCGCCACAAAGAAAACACTGTTCGAGGTTACGAAAACCTATGAACCAAGAATGGGGATAGAACCCATTACCAACAAGAATGAGACTTCCTCGGCTTTCACACAGGATTTCTCCAAGACGCTAGAGCATCCCTCGAAAAAGCTCAATCATCAATAAAGCAGCAAGCTGATAAGCACCGCACCAAGGTTCCTCAAATGAAAGTTGGAGATATGGTCTGGCTTTCAACAGAGAACATAAAACTCAATAGGGCCTCCAAGAAACTCACTGAAAGGTGGATTGGCCCTTATGAAATCATAACATTCACAGGCCCTAATGCCATCACATTGAAACTCCCTTCCACCCTGTGAATACACCCCACCGTCAATATTTCAAGAGTCAAACCTTACAAGGAACGCCTTGAAAATCAACCTGTCATTGCCACAGGATGCGTTGAGGGCACACAAGAAGGACTCCCAGAGTTTGAAGTCAAGTACATTGTCAATTCCTGATTTAAAGGACAATCTTTGGAGTACTTAGTACACTGGAAGGGCTATGATGAGGAGGACCGGACATGGGAACCTCTCAGCCACCTCTCTAATGCCAAAGAGGCAGTAAAGGACTTTCACCTTTCCCACCCGGCGGCACCCCAGAAGCTCAGAATGGTCCAAACGGACTTTGATTCACTTTTCTCTTCTTACATCAACGTGATGGAGCCCTCCCAGGTTCCCTTTAATCGCCTGGAATGCGATTCATAGGAGGGGGGTAATGTTACAATTTCATCCCTTATCTTATCTTATCAAGTCACATGACCACCATCACATGACCATGGGACATGACCAAGCCTAGGTCATTACCATTCACTTCATTCACATTCGTTCTAGAACCCCTTATCTACATGCTTCCTTAATTACTGATAGTCTAGACTCTTATCTCATTTTCCACTCCACAATGACGTAGTTACTTAGTAAGTATTCACACGCTTGCCCTAAAGTACTTTGTAGTATATAAACCAAATGTCATCAATGACTGGACTTCAGTTAAGTCCTGGTTGATTCCCCTTCCTCTTGACTCTAGCAAGCCTATAGTGTGTGACCGAAGCCTTAACTGGATAGGTTGCCAACACTATTGCCCATGTACTATTAGTATCTGAATCCAAACAATCCATTCGCCTTTAAATTAGACTATTAACTGGGACCAAAACTGTCAACACCACTGCCATTATTGACAGCAGTGCAACAGGGATGTTTATTAACCCAACTCTTGTCAAAAGGCTAGCCATTTCCCCTACCCCCCTTGAGAAACCAGTACAAGTCTTAAATGTTGATGGAACCCCCAATCAAAAAGAGACCATTCGATCCTATGTTTCATTGGACTTGACTATGTCCGACTTCTCTGATGCCCTCCAACTTATGGTCATCAGTCTTGGATGACCCCAAGTTATTCTGGAAATAACTTGGCTCCATTCTCACAATCCCAACATTGACTGGAAGAAAGGAACCCTGACCCTTCCTCATCAACCCTAACCTATGCCCTACAATCCTATACCAGATAGATACCTCATCAGATGGCTAGGATGTGACCCAGTGTAAAGATCTAAATGTGCCTGAGTGTGAGGCAAAAAAAAGAAATGGGGTGATATGTTCATCCCAGGGAGTCTCAAGGCAATGCCAAATGGCTGGAAATGGGTAATGAAATGGATGAGAAAGAGTGTACCACTGGTGTGGACAACTCCTATGGGGGCCTTCTCCAAAAGGGACTGGGTTCCAGACTTCTAGATGTGTTCCTGGACTTCTGTGTGCAATGCAGACAGCAAGGGGGGACTAGGACTGGTTGTTCAAGCTTATACTGGGTGTTCTAACATGAAGGGAAGAGGAAAAACACCATCAGATAACTAGTGACATGCCTATGTAGTGCTCAGCTAACATAAAACAATGTCAAATAAGTAAAAAATAGCAAAACCGTCCAAAACAACATAAACTAGTTACAAACATACATACCTGGCCATTGGAATACCAGTAGACATCACTGGGAAGTGATACCAGCTGGTATAAACCAAGTCCAGCTGGTTGCAGTGCATACTGGTCATGTAGGGGATTGAAACTGGCCAGAAATGTACCAGAAAACCAGCCAGTCGACTGGTATAGAACTGGTATGACCAGCATAGCACTGTGTAAGTCCCAGCTTGATTCAAATGTCATAGGATGCCCTATAATTCAGGATTCAATGTGTAGGGAACCATGGTTCTCCACATCCACAGGGGAGTTAAATGCTGACTGTCCCCAGTCAGTGGATCTCTGGGAGTAGTGTGACCCAGGTATGGCAGGAGTAATACTGGTGGTGTGATTGTTCCAGCTTGTGATACTGATGATCCAAGTGATGCGATAGGTTCCATGCACAGTGTGGTGGCCCTGGTGCATGCTATGGATGGATCTGGTGATATGGCAATACCAGTATTGAATAGTGTGAGCATCTGGGCATGCGATACCTCTGATCTGGTGATGTGATATGTCCAGTGCATGGCGTAATGGACAGAAACAACTCCAGTGAGTGTCTGGAGTTATACAGAGTTCATTCAGAGTTGTGCAGAGTTTGTCCAGAGTGGGCTGGACTTTGACTGGATGAGGGGAGTGGCTCTGGTGTGCAAGATGAGGGTCCCAATATCTACTATGGATAGGGCAGGTGATCCTCTGCCAAGATGACTCTGAAGGGTGTCCAGAGTTGGGTGGAGTTCATCTGGAGTGGATAGGACATGGACTGGATGATGCAGTGGTTGTGACCAGGTATTGTTAGAGCAGGAATGGATAGTCTATGAAAAGTAAAAGGAAGCAGATGAAGGAAATAAAAAGGACTAGCTATAATTGTGAGATACCACTTGACTTGTTTTCATTGGGCTTCTATTGGTGTCTATGCCTTCTAGAGTTCCTTTGGAGGCAGGATACTACCTGGCTTGCCTTCTTTGTGTGTCTTTCAGCTTCTATACCATCTAGAACACTATAAAATGAAAAGAAATGGATAGAACAAAATAAAATGCTGCAAAAGTGGCCTCAAATAACTGTATGCATGAAATCAGATGAAAACTTTGGTGGTATTCAGGAATGAAAAATTAGGGCCATTTTGGCAAAATCCCAGACTAAGTGAAGCAAAAAGTATATTTAATTTGTCAGAAAGTGGTCCAGCAGATGTTCAGATGACAACCACCTCTGCCAGATGGAAGACCAGCTTGACCTATGGTCAATGCAGTCCATCCCCCCAGGGGCTCGAAATCATGCCCTCCTGGGCATCAGAATTGTAAGAAAAGAGAAATTAAAGGGGGTGGGTGCGAATTGTCCAAAGTACACAGGGTTAGTAGAAAGCAGAACCAGGGCATTATGTATGGTAGAAGGAATGGATAACTGTGAATGTAAATGTGAAAAGATTGAAATTGGGGGCATACCACCTGAGAAGATGTCTGACTCAGTTCTCCAAGTGTCTGGCTCTATTCCTGGTCTATCCAGCTTCATCTCCAGTGTACCTGGTGTAGAGAACTGTTATTCCCTATGTTTGTATTCCAGTTTTATAGGGCATCCAACGACATTGCAATTCATTCGGTGTTATCCCAGTCATCCTGATGTTATCCTGGTAGACTGGATGATTTCCTGGTATGTTTCTGGCCAGGATCGATCTCCTACATGACTGGGTTGCACAGAAACCGGCCAGAGTTGGTTTATACTGGCCAGGATCACTTCCTGGTGATGTTTCCTGGTATTCCGATATCTGGGTATGTTTGTTCATGACCAGTTTATGTTGTTTTTGGCTGGCTTGGCTATTTTACCTATTTGACATTTCTTTATGTTAGTTGAGCACTATATAGGCATGTCATTAGTTACCTAATACAGTTTTCTTCTCTTCCTCATTATTAGAATGCCCAGTATAAGCCTGAACGCCTGGTCCTAGTCCTCCCTCACTGTCTGCACTGCACACAGAAGTCCAGGAATGCATCTGGAAGTCTGGAGTCTGGTTTCTTTTGGAGAAGGCCCCCATAGGAGTTGTCCACACTGGTGGTATGCTCTTTCTTGTTCATTCCTTTATCTATTTCCAGCCATTTGGTATTGCCTTGTGACTCCCTGGGACAAACATATCACCCCACTACCTTTCTCTTGCCTCACACACAGGCATATTTAGATCTTTACAACTAGAGCCCACTGTGAGGGAGTCTAGCATATCATTTGACCTCACCCTTCCACTTTTTCATTCCATTCAAAATTGAACCTTCCCTTCTCCACTGCTATGCTTGTCCATCCATTTCCACCACTTACGATGCCTCCTGAACCTTGATACCACCTTCCGTTAAGGTCTGGTCTCTCTGGACTCAAGTCTGATCGGAGGTCCAAATGTGCTGAGAGGTGGTCGATGAAGTTCATCTTGGAGTTGGACCAAAGTCCAGAGCAGAGGTGTCAGAGCAGAGTTGCATGGAAAGGATGTCAGTGCAGGACTTATATGTCATGCCCTTGAACAGGTCCATGTCCTCATATTTTAGAGGAGCAGAAGTCCAACAGGAGGAGGAGGGGATCGTGACAAGGATTAGGAGAGATGACTAAATTGATATTTGTGATAAGGAATACACAATGGAAGTACAGAGGTTATATACTAAGAGGTCAACAGGGACATCAAAGTCAGGGAACAAGTGAAACAGAATTAAGGGTCCATAAGGGACAGAGAAGGGACGAAGGAAGCAAAGGGAAGTACAAATGGAATGTATGAAATGATATCCAGGTCTGAGGATAGCTGAGTCCCTGTGCAAGCACAGCCTTGGTCTGGAGCAGAGGAGTGGAGCTCCAAGTGTGGAGGAAGTGGAGGTGGACTGAGGGTGATGGAGATGATCAGAGTTGGTCAGAGATGGGGCTGGAGGAGGTGAAGATGGATGGGATGTCATGGATATGACAGTGCCTCCCCTTTAAGGCCAAGCCCTCGAGGCCTACAGTGAGCAGGGTTTCAGTGCAGAGCCAATCCGAGGAAGCAGTCAAGCTTCTTTGGAGAGGATACACTGACAGAGGTGATGATGGAGGTGCTTACTGGGCCAAGTCCGAGAATGGATGCTGCACGGAGTTCAGAGTGACAAAGAATTGTCCAAACCAGCTGGAAGACTCGAAGTCCTGCTACTGATAATATGCTAGCTCTGAAAAGGAGGCTCCAAGCCTCAGCACAAGAGGGGTCAAGGTGTGCCTTTGACACAACACCTGACAGGGATGGATATGGATGATGTGCAAGGTGGATTTGGAGAGCACAGAGGGTGCACAAGCAGAGTGGAATGGATGCTGGAGATCGCAGAGTGTGTGGAGTGGCAGTGGAGGACATGTTGGGGTGGCTGGACACTGGAGAAGAAAACAGAGAGGAAAGGATTGGAGGGAAAGGAAAAACAGAGAGACTGAAAAACTGAAACTGAAACATCGACAGAGACAAAGAAAGAAATAGAGAGGAAGGAGACAGAAAGCCCTGAAAGGGGGGTTGGAGGTGCTTGGAGGGGGCCAGAGAGTGGATAACACTGAAGAGTGCCAAAAAGACAGAGGATAAAGGTCCTTGGAGAAGGACTGGAGTGTACAGAGTTCATACCAGAGTTTGGAGGGAAGTACTAAAATGTAGATACAGAGACAGAAACAGAAATAGAGATGAAAAAAGTCAGAGGGTGGTCAAAGATGCCCAAAATGGGCCAGAGAAATGGAGGTATGATAGGTACCAAATGGTCCTGGAAATGGAGAAGGTAATGGTGCATAAATGTATCCAAAAGGTTGTAAAACTGGAGTAAGGCCAGAGTTATGGAGGGAATTGGAATGAGTCCAAAATGAAGGAGACAGAAAACAGAGTGTAGAAATGAAATGAAGTCAACCGGAAAAATTCTGGAGTTACACCAGAGTTAAGCTGGAGTAATCAGAGGAAAACAGAGGGAAATTAAGAGGCACATGAATGCACCAGAGGGGAGTGAAGTGGCACAGGAATGTGCCAAAGGAAGACAGAAGGCAGAAGGAGTGACAGAGTGAACAAAGATAGGGTGCAGATAAAGAAAGATCAGAATGGATATAAAGATGAAGGTGAAAATGGAGAAAAAGCGGAGTTCTCCAGAGTTGAACTGGAGTTGTACATTGTGTACCAGAGGTGAATGAAGCAGAAGAAGACAAGGGAGATAAACCTAGACTACATGGAGTGGAAGCAATGCCTCGGTTGGCAAAGATCTGGAAGGAAGACAGAATGAGAACTGAGGGACCTGAAAGAGGTCAAAAGCAACAGAATCATAGCATAAAATGGAGTACTCCAGAGTTGGACTGGAGGTAACAAAGGTGAATGCTGAGGAGTATGACTAGTACTGGAGCACTCGGAGAGAGAACTGAAACAGACTGAAAAGCAATGAAGAAGCAATTAGTCTAAAACAGAAGAAGAAGAGGGCAATGGAAAGAGAGGAAACATAGGAACAGAGAAACTGGATGAACACAACTCTGGAGGATGCTGGAGTGCAAATGGAGGTGTACCACCAGAGTACTGGATGGTCTGGAAGACAGAGAAAACCTGTGGGCCCTAAAAATAGACTGGGGGACAGGCAAGAGAGCAGATGACCCTTGAAGGGGTTGGATGGGGGTGTACCTTGAGGGGACAAGAGGTGAAATCAGAGTTGAAGCAGAGGCTTTGGAGGGATAACACTGGAATGGCTGGAGTGAGTGGAGGTTCAGGAGTGTACTGCAAAGTACGAGATGGTGTGGAGGTGTGCAACCAGTGCACCAGAGTTGAAGGATGGAGGTGATAGGATGAGGTGGTGGTGGGTGGTGCCTCCCCTTTAAGGCTGAGCCCTCTAGGCCCAAGAGGAACCTGAGAACACAGACCACAGAGTAAACAGAAGAAAGTAAAGTAACATGGAGGAAAGATATTAGAAGGGTAAAATAGCTACCAAAAGTGGAGATTATCGGAGTTGTATCAGAGTTAATCAGAGGTATCTCCAGAGTAATCCAGAGTAACAGAGAGGAAAGAAATAGAAACAGAAGGAATAATGGAAACAGAGAGAATAACAGGAGATAAGGGGCAGAAATGAATAGATGGGATAGACTAGTCCTGAAAGAGGAAAATGATGCCAGAGTTGGTGGAAGGCCAAGGATGATCTTGATCGGTCCTAAGTGTAGGGTGAGGTGTCCAGAACAGAGCTGGTTGGAGGTCCACAGGATGAGACTGCAAAGGTCAAAAACCTAGAAGAAAGACAACAAAGACAACAACGATGAACTATAAAGATGCCATGGATGGCAGAGAGCTAAATGGGATAAATCATTGGTCAGTCCTTAGCAGGGGGAGAATTCTGGACAAAGCCAGTTGGAGGTCTGCAGACAATGACCACAGAAGGCCTGAGGCCTTGGGCGAATCCTGGAGGTGCAACTCCCAGGATTAAATTTCCAGACAGAGTCCTGGAGTGTGGAGGTTTGGTATTCAATCTGTAAGAGTATATTAGATGAAGTTGTGGCTTCTTAAACCCAATGATCAATGGATCATTTAGTGGGCAAGCATGCTGTAAAAAACAAAAATGTGCTTCAATGTGAAGTGTTAGAAAGGTGGTGGGGCGATGTGTTCATCCCAGGGAGTCACAAGGCAAAGCCAAATGGCCAGAAATAGGTAAAGGAATGAATGATAAAGAGTGTACCAGTGGTGTGGACTACTCCTATGGGAGACCTTCTTCAGAAGGGACCAGACTTCAGAGTTCCTTAAGCATTCCCAGGCTTCTGTGCGCAATGCAGACAGCGAGGGATGACTAGGACTGGGCTTTACAGGCTTATACTGGGCATACTAACTGAGAGGAAAGTGGAAAACTATATTAGGTAACTAATGACATGCCTATGTAGTGCTCAGCTAACATAAAACAATGTCAAATAAGTAAAAATAGCCAAACTGGCCCAAAACAACATAAACTGATCACAAACAAACATACCTGACCATTAGAATATCAGTAGACATCATCAGAAAGTGATACTGGCTGGTATAAACAGCCGGTTGCAGTGCATGCCAGTCATGTAGGGAGTTGAAACTGGCTGTAAACATACCGGGAAACCGGCCAGTCTACTGGTACAGTACTGGCTTGACCAGCATAGTGCTGTGTGAGTACTGGTAAATGGCACAAGAAAGTGATGCCTGCTGGTATAAGCTAAGTCTTGCTAATTGCTGTGCAAGCTGGTCATGTAGGGGATCGAAACCAGCTGGAAGCATACCAAAAAACCAGGCGGTTGACCAGTATAGTACCGGCTTGACTGGCATAGTGTTGTGTGAGTACCAGCTTGATCACAGTATTGTCAGGCACCCTATAAAGCCTGAATACACATACAGGGAACAATAGTTCCCTACAGTGTGATGTCCTATACTAAACAAATGTCAGAGAACCCAAAGAGGTTTGGCATGAAGGCCACAGAGGTGGATTGCCCAAAGGAAAAGAAAAGGAGATAAATGGTTCAGAGTGGACTGGAGTTCATCAGAGTGGACAGAGTTGACAAAGGTGAAGGCCCGGAGGGCCAACAGAGGGAAAGGACAAGAACAAAAAGAAAAACAGAGTGGCCCAGAATGGACCAGATGCTGCTAAAGTGGACAGCACAGAAGGGTCAGAAACTGGAGATATAAACAAAAGAAGACAAAATTGAAGTTAAAGCAGAGTGGTCTGGGAGGGACCCAGAGGGAAGTTTGAATGGTCCAGAATGGACCCAGAGGGGAAGTCATGAGATCATAAGTGGACAGAAAGAAAAGAGAGGATGCATCTGGGGGTGCTCTAGAATGGAGTGCAGACAAGGGCGACACAAGTCCCAGGTCTGGAGAACAGAATGGAGGAAAAACAAAAAGGAGAAGGAAAGAGTCTGGAGTTGCCAGAGCAAACCAGACTTAGAACAAAGTTTACCTTCAGACCTGATGTCTTGAGGTAAGGAGAAAGGATGATGGATTGCATCAGGAAATGCCCTAAAAGAGAGCACAGACAAGGGAGACATAGTCCCAGGTCTGGAAAATGGAACAAATGAAAGCAAAAGGAAACAGAGTGGTCTGGAACAGACTGGTGTTGGAATTAGCAAGCGCGCTGCCACCTGATCTCATCTGGCCTGACCAGTCACTGGTGTGCAAGTGGCGCACATGTGCCATGAACATATGGCAGCACCCTCACGCATAGTACTTTACCTGATTTACCCTGAGCTTAACAGCTGTTCTACTTGCAACCTTATGGTTTACTTCATATTCCGTACAGTATATAAGGCCTACATATTGTATGTAGACACCTCAGTCCATTGCACCACACGACAACTGAGGTGAGCTAGTTATCATTCACATTTACTTACTTGAACTTACCTGTATGTAGATTGTCTCTCGACAGGTAATATATATAGTCTGTTGCACTGCACGACGACTGAGATTGTCTCTCGACAGCCGTTGTGCCTCCCCTTTCTCACACATATATTCTATAAACCAGATGCCGCTGGAGTTGACAGCACTGAAAGAAAAGAAACAGAAGAGGGAACTGGAGGGGTGTGTCATGAAATGCTCTATGATAGAGCACAGACAAGGGTGATGCAGGTCCCAAGTCTGAGAAACCAAAATGGAAAGGAAGAAAAAGAAAAGAAATGGAAACTCTGGAGTTGCTGGAGTTGAAGTGGAGTTACCTTTGGACTTGATGTCTTCAGGTTCAGAGGGGGCAGAGTGCGAGCCAGAGTGACCAGAGTGGCAGCTATTAAGCATCACAGCACTGGAGGTGGAAAACAGAATAACCTTTGGACTTGTGGTCCTCAGATATAGAGGTTAGAGGAGAAACAAAGAAAAAATGGTGAAACAGAAAACAGACAGGATGAAGAGGAAGAAGAAGAGAAGAAAAGGCTCCAGAGTTGCCAGAGCAAACCAGAGTTACCTTCAGACTTGTGATTGTCAGGTAAGGAGAAAACAGAGGGTGTTTGTCAACTGGTTATGGTGCTCCTTGGAGAGGAGTCTACCATTGTGATCCAGTATCAGAACGAGGGACAGAGAACTGGAAAAAGGAAAAGAAAATGAAAGAACCAAAGGGGGTCCTTTACTCTGAATGTCTGAAATGGACTGGACATGACTGGAGTTAGCAGACATGAAACAGAGTTGCTATTGGACTTGGGGTCCAAAAGCACAGAAGAAACAGAGGCAAAGAAACAGATAGAAGAAGCTGAGACAGAGGAAGGAAATGGAAGGAACCAAAGGGGATTCCTTACCCAGATGTCCAGACTGACCAGATAAGCCAGAGTCAGAGGACAGCGAACGGAGTTACCTTTAGACTTTTGGTCCTTAGGTAGAAAGGGTCAGAGGGAAGAAGTTAAGAGGAAACAAAAGAAGAAATGACAGAAGGACATAAAGCAGAGGAAAAATGGAACATAGAGAGAAAGAAGGGTCCAGAAAAGGGTCCAATACCATAGCATCTGGACTTGCCAGAGTTGGCAATGGAAAAAGCAGAGTGAACTCCAGACTTGAGGTCCAAAAGATGGGAGGTAATGGAGTTGAGGGTGGAGGGAGGTCAGATGTTGCAAGGGTGACTTTTATTACTGAGGGTGTCTTATCTTCCCCAGCGAAGGCTGGAGGTGGCTGACAAAGTGGACTAGGCTGTCCATCTTGCATATACTCACAAATGGAGTGGCAATGAGAAGAGCAAAGAGTCTGAGGGCCGTGGTGATTCTGGAGTGCACTTTGGAGCAGAGATTCCAGAGGCATGGGAGGTTTGGCATTCCTTTTGCAGGGGTTGGACAAAGTGTTGCTTGTGTTCCAATTACTCAACAGAGTCTCATGGCAAGTGAGCTATATCCTAAAACCAACAAAAGAGGAACCCAAAGAGGTGGCTTGAAAGCCAAGGGTGGTCTCGCCAGAGGGCATAGGAGGAGAAGTTGGCAATGAGGAAGGGGGGATGTGAGGTGACCCACCATAGGGGTGGAGTCAGGTCAGAGTTCAGAGTTCAGAGGTATGGAATAAGAGGGGCCATTGAGAGGATGGCAAGAAGTTGGAGAAGTGTTGTCAAGACTGAAGTAGGTGTGTGGTTGGATTCAACAAGGATCCCAAGAGCATGTATAGATCATAACGAGTGGTCATGATGGCATGAAGTCAGAGGCAAAAAGGAATGGAGACCTGCTCAAGTTGTAGCATGAATATACTGTTAAGGTCTGGTCTCTCCAGACTCAAGTCTGATTGGAGGTCCAGAGGTGCTGAGGGGTGGTCAACAAAGTTCATCTCAGAGTTGGACCAAAGTCCAGAGTGGAGGTATCAGAGCAGAGTTGCATGGAAAGGATGTCAGCACAGGACTTATGTGTTGTGCCCTTGAACAGGTCCATGTCCTCATATTTCAGAGGAGCGGAGGTCCGACAGGAGGAGGAGGGGATCGCAACGAGGATCAGGAGAGGTGACTAAATTGATATTCGTGCTAAGGAATACATGATGGAAGTACAGAGGTTATATACTAAGAGGTCAACAGGGACATCAAAGTCAGGAAACAAGTGAAACAGAATCAAGGGTCCATAAGGGACAGAGAAGGGATGAAGGAAGCAAAGGGAAGTACAAATGGAATGTATGAAATGATATCCAGGTCTGAGGATAGCTGAGTCCCTGTGCAAGCACAGCCTTGGTCTGGAGTGGAGAAGTGGAGTTCCAAGTGTAGAGGAAGCAGAGGTGGATTGAGGGTGATGGAGGTGATTGGAGTCAGTTGGAGATGGGGCTGGAGGAGGCAGAGATGGATGGGATGTCATGGATATGACACCTTCCTGACTTCCTTCCAATCCTATTTTACACTATCCGGTGACATTTATGAGACTTACTGCACATCCAACCCTTATTTCATCATTTATGTACATTACATCAGAGCCTTTAAGCATTTTGTTATGACACAGCTGACATTTATTTTGCCATTCCAGGACACCCCTGATGCACCCAGATTTGATGGCATGCCATGCCAACTTCTTCAGTTCCTGGAGGATGTCAAGGAATTAGCAAGCTGGGCCAGCTTTAACAATCAAGATACCATCTGGCTGGCAATCCAGTATGTAGTTTTTGAAGAAGCGAAGCTATGGGAGATGATGGAAGAGGTATCCAACCTGATGCCTAGCTGGTCCCAGTTTGTCAAGGCAGTGAAGGAGCTCTACCCAGGATGTGAGCCCTCATACTCCTATAAAGACCTGTTTGCCATTGTCTAGAAGTTCTGGAATGAGTCCATAGCCACCTTGGATGACCTTGGCTGGTATCACCAGATTTTCTTCAAGATCTCCACCCATCTTCTTAGCACAGGCTGGCTTGGCAAATGCAAATGGGATGAGCTTTTCTTCACAGGCTTTCTGTCAGACCTGGCCATACATGTATGCCTTAACCACTGGTGTAAAGATCTAAATGTGCCTGTGTGTGAGGCAAGAGAAAGGTAGTGGGGCGATATGTTCATCCCGGGGAGTCTCAAGGCAATGCCAAACGACTGGAAATAGATAGTGAAATGGATGAGAAAGAGTGTACCACTCGTGTGGACAACTCCTATGGGGGCCTTCTCCAGAAAGGAATGGGTTCCAGACTTCCAGATGCATTCCTGGACTTCTGTGTGCAATACAGACAGCAAGGGAGGACTAGGACCCTGTGTTCAGGCTTATACTGGGCATACTAACAATGAAGAGAAGCAGAAAAACTGTATTAGGTAACTAATGACATGCCTAAGTAGTGCTCAACTAACATAAAACAATGTCAAATAGGTAAAAATAGGAAAACCGGCCCAAAACAATGTAAACCGGTCACAAACAAACAAATATAGACACCAGAATACCAGGAAACATCACTGGGAAGTGATCCCAGCTTGTATAAACCAACTCTAGCCAGTTTCTGCACAACCCAGTCATATAGGGGATTGATCCTGGCCGGAAATGTACTGGGAAGTCTCTGGTCTACTGGGATAACGTCGGGACAACTGGGATAACACTGGATGTGTTGTGATAGCATCGGATGCCCTATAAATCAGGAATACAAATGTAGGGAACCACAGTTCTCTACACCAGCTTGAGATAGTCCATCTGGAGATCTACCCCAACAAGCCTTATCTGATAGAGTACATCATGGATGCCACCTCATTTCTGCTCTCCTGGGTCGCATCCAAAGAAGTTGCTCCACCTCCCAGTTCAATGCCACATACCACAAGTCTGGTCCAGAACACATTACCAGCTAGTTGTTCTTTATACCTGATACCATATCATACAAGTCTGATCCCAGCTGTTCTACCAGCTATTCCATCTCCACACCCGATGCCTTATGCTGCAAGTCCGGTCCCAAAGCCTTTACCAATTGTCCAGACATCCACCCCTCTTCCCTACTTATCTTCCATATCTGCCTCTCCCACTCCAGAGGTTTCTTGCCTCCTTTCATCCAAAGCTAGGTCCCCCATTCAGCAGATCCCTGCCTTTGACCCTGCCACACCTCCACATCCACTGCACACTGCACTGGGTATGCCACTGGTTGTACAGTCATTTACCAGCACTTTAGCCAGCTACATTAGAAGTTGTGTAGTAGACACAACATCACAAAGATTTTAGATCAGAAGTGCTAGATGCATGGTACTCTAACATTATTTCTAGACTATAAGCTATATGACATGTGAAGTGTTGAGAAATTAGCAGGAAACACAATGGCTGGGAAGTAGACCTTATCATGACATCCCGGCACTTTGACCAGCTCTACAATGGTATATCAGTGATCAAAAAAATCTAAGTGTTATCAGTGGCTTCTTTAGTGGTAAGCCACCTATAGTTCTGTCCATTTGCTTGCTGACGGCTCCTCCCACCAGAAATGTGATTACTGAGTATTCCATGATCAATACGAACATCTTTCTGTTGTCTCTTCGTCTCTTCTTTGGCTGCCTGACACACCATGTGCAAACTTTGGTATTCTGTCTTGGATTTCTCCTGGTCTTCAGTGTAGAGCTGGATTGCATATTTCAAGCCCTCCTCATTGTCCAAGGCACATCTTCGCTTCTTTTCTGCATCAGACTTTGCCCAACCTGGCATTGAGACCAGTATCACACCTGCTTTGAATATTAGACGCATCACATGACATGCTTCAGTAAACATGCCATAAATCACAGCACCGCTGCATAAGGCATATCACTTGTCATCCAAATGCTGATAGTCATCACTTAGACCTACCCCACCAGCATTGTTCTGGCTTGATTGGTTGCCCTTGGTTTTGGTTGTGCATGCAATCACAATCTTGAATGGACTTATGCACATGGACTTTGTAGCTTTTCACAAGTTTAGCACATATCCATGAGTAGCAAACCATGATTTGCTGTGAAATTCGATGTAAAAGACATATCATCCCATTAACAGAACAGTAGAATAGCCTAAGAAGTACTATACATGATACTCATGAACCATTTGTCTATGTTGGTCAACTTTTTACTTCAATCAAAATTCATTTCTGTGAGCAGAAAGTGTTTGGTCAAAGTGCCAGTGGATGACTGTACTGAGCCAATCACCACCAGACACTGCACAGAGCACCCCTGAAACAATCTGGCACATCTTGGACATCAAGCTGGCCATACTTGCAATTGACCTGGTTGCATTGGAAGACTCCCTAGAGCCAGTTGGAGCAGATCTGGAGTGGTGGGATGATGATATAGAGGCCTTGGACCTGGAATCCACCAATATCAAGCTAGAGATCTGGAAGGTCGATAGGAACACACTGGATATCAAGCCAGATGTACTAGCCATCACCCCAGAAGAGCTTGAGGATATACTGGATGCAGCAAGAAGCATGCCAGACCCCTGGGAAGACCTACTAGCCATTGCACCAGACATCTTAGAAGATGAAACCCATGGAAGCAGTCTGAAAAGCCAGGTAATTGGTCTGGAAGGAGGAAAAATTGAGCCAGGAGCATGGGAAATCAGGCTGGAGGTATGTGAGATTGACCCAGGAACAGTGGACATAGCACTGGGTACACTGGAGATGAAGCCAGATAGATCAGGAATAGAGCCAGATATACAGAAAAGTGAGCCAGACACTTGGATGATTGCACTGGACAGGAACCCAGGTGGTACACCCCCAATTCTAATCTTTACACATTTGCATTTGCAGTCATCTATTCTATCTACCATATATAACACCCCAGAGCCACTTTTTACTAACCTTATGCACTTTGGGCATTTCGCACCCACCCCCTTTAATTTTCCATTCCTTATGATGATTCCAATGCCCAGGAGGGCATCATTTCAAGCCCCTGGGGGGATGGACCACATTGACCATGGGTCAAGCTAGTTTTCCATCTGGCAGAGGTCGCTGTCATCCAGACATCCACCAGACCACTTTCTGACAAATTAAGTATACTTTCCACTTCACTTAGTCTGGGATTTTGCCAAAATGGCCCTGATTTTTTATTCCTGAATACTGCCAAAATCTGATTTCATGCATACAGTTATTTGAGGCTGCTTTTCTAGCATTTCATTTCATTCCATCCATTTTGTCTCATTTTTGTTGGCAACCTAAACCTGCTGAGGCTTTGATCACCACTAGTGACTTGCTAATAGAGACAAGAGGTAGTTCAGGGAGAATCAACTAGGACTTGACTGAAGTCCAGTCATTGATGACATTGGATTCTTATACTACTTACACGGTTTAGGGCAAGCATGTGACTACTTACCAATCTACTACACCATCAATGATGTCATAGACCTAGACCAACAGTAATTAAAGAAGTGTGTCATAGAGTGTTCTAGAATGAGTGGTGATTAAGAAAGTGAGTGTGAAGAAAGTGAAAGGTAATGATCTAGACTTGATCATATGAGATATCCCACAGTCACGTGCAAGTGATCATGTGACTTGATAAGATAAGATAAGAGATGAAATTGTAACATTACCCCCCTCCTATGAATCACATTCCAGGCAATTAAAGGGAACCTGGGAGGGTTCTGTGATATTTGAATAAGAGGAAAAGAGGGAGTCAAAGTCCATTTGGACCATTCTGAGCTTCTGGGGTGCCACCAGGTTAGATAAGTAAAAGTCCTTTATTGCCTCTTTGGCATTTGGAGGTGGCTCTGAGGTTCCCACATGCAGTCTTCCTCATCATAGCCCTTCCAGTGTACTAGGAATTTGAGAGAATGTCCTTTGAGGTGTGAGTTGACTATATAGTCTACCTTGAACTCAGGAATTCCTTCTTGTGTGCCCTCAATGGGTCCCAGGGCTACTACAGGTTGATTCTCAAGGTGTTCCTTGTAAGGCTTTACCCTTGAGATGTTTACTGTTGGGTGGATTCACAGGGTGGATGGGAGTTTAAGGGTTACAGCATTAGGGCCTGTGAATGCTGTTATTTCTTCTTTGAGGCCCGATTGAGTTTGATGTTCTCAGTTGACAACCAGACTTTGTCTCCAATTGTCAAGTCCAGAACCTTGGAGCAGTGTTTATCCGCTTGTCTTTTCATTGATTGTTGAGCTTTTTCAAGGGATTCTTTAGCTTGCTCAAGCATCTTGGAAAAGTCCTGTGCAAATGCTGAGGATGATTTGTTTTTAGTTGAGATGGGTTTAATTCCCATCCTTGGTTCATAGGTTTTAGTGACCTCGAACAGTGTCTTCTTAGTGGCGGAATGTTGGTGATTGTTATATGAAAATTGCGCCAGAGGTAGCCATTTTGCCCATTTGTCTTGTTTTTCAGCTGTAAACAGCCAAAGATATTGTTGAAGGTCCCTATTGACCCTTTCTGTCTGTCCATCTGTTTGAGGATGGAATGCTGTAGACATATTGAGGTTTATTTTTAGCATTTTACCAAGATCCTTCATGACTTGGGAAGTGAATTGGGGTCCTCTATCAGAGATTATGGACCTTGGGAGACCATGATGCTTCCAAACATGGTCCCTACACTGAGCAACAAAACTGTCCCAATGTTGGTAACATTTTGATTGTTGGACTTATAGCATGTGCACCTTTGATGCTAGACCCCCAAACCCAAGTATCATTAGAAAGCCCTAATCAAGGGCTTTCTAAATATATATACACTCATTAGGTAATTCATTCTATATCGGTCAGTATTTACATAATTGTTCAGACAACTCATTGGGACAGTTTTGTTGCTGACCTCCAATATTATCAAAATCAAACATTGAAGCAAGATATTATATAATAATGGAGTCATGTGATATACAAGAAGTTTAATATAGTATAAACAACCCAAAATCCAACCACTTTGTCCTTACCTATCACCATAAAATTCATTTTTATTAATCAAATCAGTCAAATTGTTATTTTGTTGAAATGGGATGATTCCACTGGGTAAACCATTTTTCCTACTGGCTTTAACATCATTACTGTTTACATGATATATGACAAAC
>JBBPKI010000508.1:0-22727 GCA_038089155.1 Nevesoporus exiguus
CCAGTCTCCTTGCCTCTGGCTGACTCTGCCTCCCCTGATCCACCATGTTTCTTAGAGCACAAGGCTCCACTGATTGTGCTGATCAGTACTCTGGCCTTTGCACTCACCTGCCATCTTGAGGGCTCCATGCAGTTTAGTCTGCAACTCCACTCTAAGGAAAGTGACCTCTGTGCCACATTCACTGCCCCAAATCCTGCTGACCTCTCCAGTGTTCCTCTGGAGTATCATGACTTTGCAGATGTGTTTAGCAAGAGCAAGGCTTCTACCCTTGCTCCACATCGTGAGTTTGATTTAAAGATCAACTTGGAAGAAGGAGCTTCTCCTCCCATTGGTGTTACATACTCCCTCTCACCCTCTGAGCTGGAGTCCCTCCAGACATTCCTTGATGAACACCTCCTCATAGATTTCATCTGCCCATCCCCCTCCACTCACACTGCTCCAGTCTTCTTTGTCTGCAAGAAGGATGGTTTACTCCACCTTTGCATTGACTTCCAAGGACTGAACAAGATCACAAAGAAAGACCACTACCCCATTCCTTGCATCGCCAACCTCCTCAATGCTCCTAGCCATGTGAAGATCTACACCAAAATCGACCTCTGGCATGCATACCATCTGGTCTGCATCACTGAGGGTAATGAATGGAAGACTTCATTCCGGACTTGCTACATATGGATCATACGAATGACTTGTTATACTGTTTGGACTGACCAACTCCCCTGCAGCTTTCCAGCAGTTTGTCAACTCTATCTTTACTGATCTCCTCAACATCTTCATGATCGTTTACCTGGATGATATTCTTATCTTCTCCACAGACAAGGCTTCACATAGGGAGCATGTCCGTGAAGTCCTCCAACAACTCCAGAAACATGGCCTTTATACCAAATCAGATAAATGCGAATTTCACACAGATTCCACCAAGTCCCTTGGATATCGCCTCTCAGCTGCTGAACTCACCATGTCCCCCAAGAAAGTGAAGGCAATCTTAGATTGGCCTGAATCCAAAAAGATCTGAGATATCCAATCATTCCTCAGATTCACTAATTTCTACCACTATTTCATCCATGACTACTTCAGTCTTGTCATCCCCTTAACCTGCCTTACCTGCAAGGGTATTCCCTGGGACTTCAACAATGCTTGTTGCTCTGCCTTTTGGCACCTTAAGGAAGTGTTTACCTCTGCTCCAATCTTTACTCACTGGGTACCAGATGCACCTTTAATCATTAAGCCTGATGCCTCTGACTATACCATTGCCAGTATCCTTTTCCTCCAATGTCTGGATGAGGAAGTCTGACCTGTTACTTTCTACTCAGACCCTCTTTGCTCTGGAGCTCAACTACAACACTCACAATAAGGAACTGTTTGCCATCCATAAGTCCTTCTGGACTTGGCAGCACTACCTTGAAGGTTCAGGTACTCTGGTCAATGTTGTGACTGACCACAAGAACTTGGAGTATTTCTCTACTATCAAACTCCTGTCCCTCCATCAGGCCCAGTGGTCAGAGTTTCTTACTCAGTTCAACATTGTCATCCATTTCTGCCCTGGACACTTGGGTGCCAAGCCTGATGCTCTGACTAGATGCTGGAACGTCTATTCCAAAGAGGGGGATAGGGACTACGCCCACATCAACCCACATAATTTCTGACCAGTCTTTACACAGGAACAGCTTGCCACATTCCTCTGTGCTATCTACCTTGCAACTCTGGTACTCCAAGCTGCTTCCCTGTTCAATGTCAAGACCCTCCATAATGACATCCTCTCAGCTCTCCCTTCTGATCCTATTGCCTCCATCCATCTGTCCAACTTCAAACAGTCCAATCCTCACTGGACTATTGACCCTGAAGGTTTCTTACATCTAGATAATCGCATCTTTGTCCCAGATGCTAATAACCTCTGCCTCTGGGTACTCCAGTACAAGCATGATCATCTGCTCTCCAGACACTTCAGACAGAACTGGACATTAGAGCTCATCCATCAAGAATACACCTAGCTGGGCATCTGGACCTTTGTCAAAGAGTATGTCTCCTCTTGTACAGCCTGCGCTTGCGCCAAGGTCCCTCATCATAAATCCTACAGACTCCTTAAACAGCTCCCCATCCCTGAGAAGCCTTGGAATTCCATCTCCATGGACTTCATCAAGCAACTCCCCACTTTCTCTAGATATACTGCTATTCTTGTTGTCATGGACCATCTGTCCAAACAATGCATCTTTATCCCAACAGATGACAAGGTAACATCTTTGGAGTTAGTCAAACTCTTTCTTCTCCACATCTTCTCTAAGCATGGAGTTCCCTCCCATATTACCTCCAATCAAGGCTCAGAGTTTGTCCCCCACTTCTTCTGCTCTCTTGGTAAAGCTCTTGACATCCACCTCCACTTCACCTCTGGTTATCACCCAGAGGGCAATGGTCAGACTGAATGCATGAACCAGACCCTCAAGCAATATCTTTGGATCTATTGTAACTACCAACAGGACAACTGGTCTGAACTCCTGCCACTTGCAGATGTCACGATCATGTCTCTTGTCCAGGGACTGCTATTAATCTCCATCTGCATACCTTTCCGCTACCCACATCCACATGCTAAATACCTATACTTCCTCGTTACTTTCGATTCTGACCACTCACTTACCCTTCATCTTGTATAACTTGACCATTTTCTTGCTGGACGATTCCCTCCTAGCTACGTTCTCTCATACATAGTCGTAGTCCCTTTTTACCTCCACTGCCTATGCCCAGCCTCTTTTCCACTTTCCATATTCATTCATACTTGCTCCCATGCCTCCCCTAAAGCTGGTCCGTGCATGGACAGGGGTAGTATAAATAGTAGTCTACCTACACATGTAACACTAGGTTAGATCTACTCAATCATTAGTTCTTCTGAACCTCACAGAGTACTCTCAAAAGGGCAATGCCAGCCTAGGGTATGAACTGGAACTTGGGATATTGAGCCTCTAAGTGAGAGCCTCCCCAAACCCACGGTGGTGTGCAAGAGTTCAGAGGAACTCTATATGTAACAGCAGAGTTCACATACAATAATGCTCCAAATGCTACCACTGATGTGTCTCCATTCTTCACTAATAAGGGTTACCACCCCAATCTCACTGTCCATCTGGAGTGAGATCTCACCTCCACTCAAGCCTGAGAATACTCCATAGATCTTGATTCCCTCCATCAATTCCTCCATGAGGAGATAGCTGCTACTCAGAAACGGTACCAAGGACCCACTGACACTAAATGAACTCTGGCACCAGACTTGAAAGTCGGTGACCAGGTTTTCATCAAAGCTAAGTACTTTTGCTCTATGCAGCCCTCCAAAAAGCTTTCTGAAAAGAACCTTGGTCCATACCCCATCATTGCTCAAGCAGGCTCTCTCTCTTTCACACTCTGGCTTCTAGAGAACATGAAGTCTGTACATCCAGTCTTCTATGTCTCTCAGTTGGAACCTGCAGTCCCCAACATTATACCTAATCATACTCAACCACCTCCACCTCCAGTCAAAGTTGACAGAGAACCAGAGTACAATGTAGAGAACTGTGGTTCCCTACGTCTGTATTTCTGATTTATAGGGCATCTGATGATATCACACCACATCCGGTCTTATCCCAATCATTCCAACATTATCCTGGTAGACCGGATGATTACCTGGTACATTTCCAGTCGGGATTGATCCCCTACATGACCAGGTTGCACAGAAACTGACCGGAGTTGGTTTATACTGGCCGGGATCCCTTCCTGGTGTTGTTTACCGGTACTTTGGTATCTGGATTTGTTTGTTTGTAACTGGTTTACATTGTTTTGGGCTGGTTTAGCTATTTTTACATATTTGACATTGTTTTATGTTAGCTGAGCACTACATAGGCATGTCATTACTTATCTAATAGAGTTTTCCCTCCTCCTTCATGTTAGAACACCTGATATAAGCCTGAACGCCCAGTCCTAGCCCTCCCTTGCTGTCTGCATTGTGCACAGAAGTCCAGGAATGCATCTAGAAGTCTAGAACCTGGTTTCTTTTGAAGAAGGCCCCCATAGGAGTTGTCCACACAGGTGGTATGCTCTTTCTCATCCATTTTACTACCTATTTCTGGCCATTTGGCATTGCCTTGTGACTCCCTGGGATGAACATATCGCCCCACACCTTTCTCTTGCCTCACACACAGGCACATTTTTATTTCTACAATGAGATCTCCAAGATTCTTGACTCCAAGATAGATTGCAGATGGCATCACTGCAAGTTGTTGTACTTAGTCTGGTGGTCTGGTTATGAAGTAACCAATGAAGAAACCTCATGGCTTCTTGCTACTGAGCTTGGTCACACCTCAGAACTTGTTGAGTTTCACCTCTGGTATTTGGACAAGTCTGGACCTCACTCTGCTTGATCTGCCAGATGATTTGCAACTAAAACTATATACAGGAGGTGGCTGGTTTCTACCTACACCTCACTATCCTTATCCTCATCGTCTTCACTCTCCTCTGCCTCCTTCTCCACATCCCTCTTTGCCATCTCTGCAATCTCCTTCTCAGCCTGCTTCTCTGCTGCTTCCATCTCCTCTGCCCTCAACTCTGGGATCTCCCTTGCGACTTTCTGGACCTCCCTTTCCTCCACCATCTCCTCTGCCAACTCCACCTCCACTCTGTCATCTCTGTACATCTCCATGGCCTTGAGCTCCACCAGCTGCTCCAGTGTGCTGTTCTGGCACTCAAAGCCCCACCAGATATGATCATGGATCTGGCAGACCACCTAGAGCAGCTGGGTTAGCTCGCTGCCCCCTACCTCTACCCTCTCCTCCATCTGTACCTTTTTCTTCACCATCTTCAGCTCCTCCATCTTCTGCTTCCACTTCTTCTCTGCCTTCTCTTCTCTGGGCCACTTGCACCTTGCCTTTGCATCCTGGCATGCCAAGCATGCCATCAACTTACCTAGGGCCTGCTCACATACCAGGCCCCAGTCCTTGCATCTCCAGCACTCCAGCAAGATCAGTGTGCTCACCTTCCCCTTGCCCTTGCTTGGCCCTCCCTGTACCTGCTAGGCCCACACCTGCTCTGCCTATGCTCTGGTTCATCCAAGTCACCTCACCATGAATCACTCACCCTTTTCCTTGCAGCCTCCTCTGCTGCCCTCTTCTTTGCAGCCTCTTCCTCTGCCTGCTTTCTCATGGCCTCCTCTGCCACTCTCCTCTGCACCTCCTTCCTCTTGACCTTGACTCGCCTCCTCTGCTTGCCAGCCTTCACTCTCCAGAGTGTGTCATCATTGTCCTCATTCTCCACCAGGTGGTTGTCAGACCAGGTCTTGATGTTGGAGGTGTCAGACATGGCAATGGGTGTGGTAGTGGATGAAGCAACTCTGAGCATGCAGGTTTTTTTTTTTAACAGATGAACCAAACTCCATTTTGGACTCCGAAATTAATCAATGGAGTCATGTGCTAACGGCCTTCAGGGGTTCAAGTCTCAGAGGGGGATACTGTCATATCCATCAACTCTGGTCCCTCCAAGCCAACTCCAGCCTAGTTACTCTGGTCACATGCATGTTCTCCAACTTCAGATCAACTCCATTCATCCTCCAGTTCATTCTTGCTCAATATCATAGATCTTGACTTCAGACCTTTTCCATTATGTTCGACCTTGACATCTCCCAGTATGTTCCCCTATGACATCTCTGTTTCCATTTCATCTTGATATCTCTATTTCCATTCTATCTCAACTCCTCTGTCTATGTTTGATCTTGACATCCTGATTTCAGTTTCACTTACTTAGTTACCTATGTGCCTGCACACATTGTAGGCTTACCTGATCTCATCTCTTTTAGTATATAAACTCTCTACTCTGTCCCTAGATACCTCAGTTCAAATCTCAACTTAACCTTGTCCTATCCTCATCTTAATCAAACATTCTCCTCTTGAGTCCTAGACTCTCCTCTGAACTCTGACCCTCTGTAAATCCAGGACACCAGACCTTTGCAAGGGTGCACCACATAAAGTGAAGCCAAGTCCCATTCAACTAACCTAACTCCAAAGTCCAGAGTTAGTCCGGAGTTTGTCCCCAGTGTTTAACAGCTTCCAAAACTGTTGCAATGTTTAACCTGAATGTGGTGTGCAGAGCACACCACCAACACTCATGGAAATATCACTTCCCTTTAGTGCCAGAAAAGAAAGTACACACTCATAGCTACAAATCCCTCTCTGGATCATGTGATGTGGCCCAGTGTCTGTGGAGATATGTTCATTTCAAGTCAATGATACCATTGCAATAGTTTTGCACCTTTTTAAAAGGAAATAGATATCTCAATGAAATTGAATGACATTTGGCCTTGTTTGACTTGCCAAACAAAGATACATATAAATACAGTATGTCTAAGCTGAACAAAGTTCACACACCTCTTAATTTCCAACCACCATCATCATGAGGTCCCTTACTTTTGCTAAAAAGAACTCTATTTGTTCTATGCCTGATGGAGGTCAATTTGCCCACTCTATTTCTACTACCACTGATGTCCATGTCTCCACTATATCCAGGCTTCACTCCAAGGAGTGTGGTGAGCTTCTGAAGTCCACAGGAGATCACCTATCTAAGCTTTCTCCTGCCAATATTCATCATGCAGTTTATTATATCTCTACTTAGAAGGCAGAAAATGCTGTCCAGGTGACCAAGGTCCTCACCAATATTGTCAACCAACCCCTCTCCTCCAGGATAGTTTGCCAACACTTGAAAAAGGTTGGTATGAAGGCTGTAGTCAAGTCCAAATGCCCTCTCCTCTCTGCCAAACATTGCAAAGCTCATTTGGATTTTGCCTGTGCTCACAAAGACTGGGCCATAGAGGACTGGAAGAAGGTAGTGTGGTCTGATGAGGCCAAAATCCATTGCCTGGGGTTGGATGGATGCAAGTTGCCATGGAATAAGGCAGGTGAGGGGCTTATTAATAGGCTAGTGGATGGAACCCTTGAGTTTAGAGGAGGTTCCTTGATAATGTGGAGCTGTATGACTTGGCAGGGAGTTGGCCATGCTGCTAAGATTGATGGTAGGATGGATGGGGACCTTTACCTTTAGATTTTGAAGAATGAACTCATGAATACCTTTAGTTTCATGGTCTCAATCCTTCTGACATTATCTTTCAGTAGGACAATGAACCTAAGTATACCTGCAGGAAGGTCAAGTTGTGGTTAGAGAAGCAAGAATTTAGGACTATGGTATGGCCTGCACAGTCTTCTGACCCAAACCCCCTTGAACATCTCTAGGGTTACCTTAAAAGGAGGCTCGCAGCACATGAACATCCCTCTAATGGAATTCATGAGCTGTGGGAGAGGATTGAAGTTGAGTGAGAGAAGATACCAGTTGAGGAGTTTTGAAAGTTGATTGAAAGCATGCTCAAAAAGATTTAAGCAGTGCCTAAGGCCAAATGGAGCTATACCAGGTATTAATATATCTAGAATACCCTTTTCATTTCAAAAGATACAAAACTGTTGCAATGGTATCATTGACTTGAAATGAATATATCTCCACAGCCACTGGGCCATATCACATGATCCAGAGGGTGATTTGTAGCTAGTGGTGTGTACTTTCTTTTCTGGCACTAAAGTGAAGTGATATTTCCATGAGTGTTGGTGGTGTGCTTTACACACTACATTCAGGTTAAACATTGCAATTGTTTTGAAGGTCACTGTAAATAGAGGGACTACTGTGCATGGACCACCTGACTAAGCAGATGGCTATGAAGGAGGAGTTATGAGTAACTAGGATACACATCACCCAAGATAGAGATAGTAATGTGGGAGGTATTGTCCAATGGAAGAGGTAGTCAAGAAGAGGACAGCAGATGTTACAACTTTTTCCTTTGTTTCCATTTCTCTTTCCAACCATTAGTGTTACAGAGCATGTCCTTCTGGACAGTGAAGTTCCTTATCCTTTGTGAGGAGACACTCTTGAAGAGGCACAACATCTCTCAAAGGCAAGGAGACTTATTAAAAGAGCAACACTTTGAGGTGAAGAGTTGCAGCAGGCAAAAGGAGCAGAAGAGGTATGGATTGTGCAGACAAAGCTTACTCTACAGGGGAGATTGGATAGCTATTTATACAGTTATCCCAGTGCACAGACCACTTAATGGGAGGCATGGAAAAGGAAAGAAGGTGGCAGAAGGGAGATGAGTCATAGTTAAACTATGCTGTGTGAGAGAACAGCATTAGGAGAGTATTGTCCACTGAATATGAAATATATTCAAAGTAGAAAGACATTGAAGCCCTGCTCATAAGTAATGTACAACAAGGGGAAGAAACTGATGGGAAAAGGATGTGGTATACAAGGCAAATGGATAAGGAACAGCAGTAAGTAGCTGGAGGGAATAAAAGTTGTAACAGTACCCCCTTCATAGCATCAATACATCAAGGAGAAGTTAGATTCCTTCAGGATCTCCAGAGTTATGGATGATTTCATTGTCCACAAAATTGTGGGTGGTAAAAGGACAGTCCTCCATGATGTGACCTGGGGCTCAGCACAAGCCACAAGTTCAATGTGGACATGCATGGTCCACATGTCCTCAACTGTTGCATGCAGAGCAATGGTTTTGGGAGCAATGAAAGTGAGAGTGTCCAAGGGCATAAGCAAAGCAATGAGGGCAGTGGTATCTAGGACAGTCCTGCCAAAGTGCCCCTGTTCATTGCACTCAAAGCAGGTCACTTGGGATAGATCCACTGTAGTGAAGCATGCTTGGATGACATTGGTGGTGGTTGCTGGGATTGGAAGGAGATGACTAGGGGAGGAGACTATAGAGATACCAGGCAGGAGGTTGAGTGGGGGAGAAGAGGAGCAATGGATGACCTGCAGCTCAGGAATGAAGATGGGTGGAGGGGAAGACAATCTTTTACTCAAAGGGGGAGGGGTGAGCTTCAAGTCTTCCTTGAGGTAGGATGCTTGTTGAGCAGCAGTCAGTGCCTTCAGGATGGTGTCCATGAATTTGTCTAGGACTCCTCTAGGAAAGGAGATGATAGCATCTTCCAAACTGCTGACATCTATCAAGTCTATTGCTTGGAAGTGCAACTGATGAAGCATGGCAGTCTATGCAGACTTAAAGTTTCCTTGGTGTGACAAGACATGAGGGTTAAGAGAAAAGAGGGCAAAGGATGATGTATTCAAATAGAACTTAATATGGTTTTGAAGGTCAGGACTATTCTTGTAAAAAGGGGCATGCTTGACAAGAACCAGGAGAGCTGCATGGTCAAGGACATGAGTATAAAGGGCACAACATGAGAAGATGGGTAGTAAGGAAGGGTACAATACTTGCAAGGCACTTGGTGGGATGATAATTTCTGCAGATAATTCAGAAGAAGAGGGTGAAGGTGGTGTGATGATTGAAGTGGGGGATGAGATGGAGGTCATGTTGATGATCTCTTCTGGGAGGTACTCACAGAGAGACTCAGTGTCCAGAATTAGTGTTGGATCAGCACAAAGTGATGGTGAGCAATAGCCAGTGCAACAGGGATAAGGTAGGCAGCAAAGCAAAGAAGGGTGAGGAAGAGGGTTTGGAGGAGAATGAGTTCAAGAGTGGGCATAGGGGAAGTCCACAGGGTGTTGTTGTTTATAAGTAGAAAGGAGGGAGGAAGAGCAATGCAAGTTCCATTCTGGTTCCCATGTATTTTCAGATGAGGGGTAGCCTTTTCATTTTATCAGGTACTGGCAGTGTTTAGCTGTTTCTCTGTGGGAAAGAATCTGCTCCACTTTGTATTGTTCCTCACCATCAATTAAGTCAGATGGCAGGGGTGAGAAGTTAGGGCTATGTTCACTAGTTTCATGATAGGAGGATAAGAGTGAGGCATTGTAAAAACAAAAATGTGCCTGTGTGTGAGGCAAGAGAAAGTAAATGGAGCAATATATTTGTCCCAGGGAGTCACAAGACAATAGCAAATGGCCAGAAATGAGTAGTAAAAGAATGAAAAAGAGTGTACCACCAGTGTGAACAACTCCTATAGGGGCCTTCTCCAGAAGAGACTGGACTCTGGACTTCTAGATGTGTTCCCAGGCTTTTGCATGCAATGCAGACAGTGAGTGAGGACTAGGACTAGGAATTCTGGCTTATACCAGTGTAGAGAACCTTGGTTCCCTATGTTTGTATTCCAGATTTATAGGGCATTCAATAATATCACAACACATCTGGTCCTATCTCAGTCATCCAAATGTTATCCCAGCCCACCAGATGATTTCCCAGTATGTTTCTGGCTGGGATCAATCTCCTACATGACTGGGTTGCATAGAAACTGGCCAGAGTTGATTTATACCAGCCATGATCACTTTCCAGTGATGTTTCCTGGTATTCTGATGACTGGGTTTGTTTGTTTATAATTTGTTTATATTTTTTTGGGCTGGTTTTGCTATTTTTACCTATTTGACATTGTTTTATGTTAGCTGAGCACTACATAGGCATGTCACTACTTACTTAACAAAGTTTTCCCCTCCTTCATATGAGAACACCCAGTATAAGCCTGAATGCCTGGTCCTAGTCATCCCTTGCTGTCTGCATTGCACACAGAAGTCTAGGAACACATGTAGAAATCTGGAACCCAGTCCCTTCTGAAGAAGGCCCCTATAGGAGTTGTCCACACTGGTGGTATGCTCTTTTTCATTCTTTTACTACCCATTTCTGGCCATTTGCTATTGTCTTATGACTTCCTGAGATAAACATATCACCCCACTACCTTTCTCTTGCCTCACACACAGGCACATTTTGTTTCTACAACTGAAGCCCACCATAAGGGAGTCCAGCATTTCATTTGGCCTCACCCTTCTATTTTTTCATTCCATTCAAACTTGAACATTCCCTTCTCCACCATTATGCTTGTTTGCCTATTTCCACCACTTACTATGCCTTTCAAGCCTTGATACTGTCTTCCTTCCTTTCTTCCAATCCTATTTTATGCTATCTAATGACATTTATGAGACTTACTGCACATCTGACCCTTATTTCATCATTTATATTACATCCAAGCCTTTAAGCATTTTGTTATAACATAGCTGAAGTTCATTTTGCTATTCTGGGACACCCCTGATGCACCCAGATTTGATGGCATGCTGTGCCAACCTTCCCAGTTCCTGGAGGATGTTGAGGAACTAGCAAGCTGGGCCAGCTTTAACAATCAAGATACCATACAGCTGGCAATCTGGTATGCAGTTTTTAATGAAGCAGAGCTATGGGAGATGATGGAAGAAGTATCCAACCCAATGCCTAGCTGGTCCCAGTTTGTCAGGGTGGTGAAGGAACTCTACCCAGGATATGAGCACTCATATTCCTATAAAGACCTATTTGCCATTGTCCAGAAGTTCTGGAATGAGTCTATAGACACCCTGGATGACCTTGGCCAGTATCACCAAAGCTTCTTCAAGATCTCCACCCCTCTCCTTAGTGCAGGCTGGCTTGGTGAATGCAAATGGGATGAGCTCTTCTTTACAGGTTTCCCATCAGACCTAGCAAGCTGCCTTAACCACCAGCTAGAAATCGTCCACCCAGAGCTCTACCCTGACAAGCCATATCTGATGGAGTATGTCATGAATGCCACCTCATTCCTTCTATCCCAGGTCACATCCAGAGCAACCACTTCACCTTCCAGTCTGATGCCACATGCCACAAGTCTGGCCCAGAACACACTACCAGCTACCCCATCTCTTCACCCAATGCCATATTGTTCAAGTCTGGTCCTGGCTGTTCTACCAGCCATTCCCCCTCCATACCTGATGCCTTACACTACAAGTCCAGTCCAAAACCCCTTACTAATCATTCAGACACCCACTCCCTATCCCTACTTATCCCTTGTATCTGCCCCTACCATATTGAAGGTCACCTGCCTTCTTCTACCTGATGCCAGGTTCCCCATCCAGCAAACCCCTATTTTCAATCCTAGTTCACCACCACATGCACCATGTACCACACCAGGTATACTGCCAGTTGTACTAAGCCAATTTCCACCAGATGCTGCATGTTGGAAACCTACACCACTTAAGGCTTTGGCTACCACTCAATAGTACTTGCTAGAGATCAAGAGGATGATGTGGGAATCAACCAGGACTTGACTGAAGTCCAGTTATTGATTGGATTCAGAGTATATACAGTAGTACAATGTACTTTAGGGCAAGTGTGAGATATCTTACTAGGGTATGATGTCAGTGCTACATCACTGTGGAGTGGAATTAGTGATAAGGGTCTGGAATATTGGTAATTAAGGAAGCATGTAGATAAGGGGTCTAGAACAAATGTGAATGAAGTGAAAGGTATTGATCTAAACTTGGTCATATGAACTATCCCATAATCACATGCAAGTGGTTACATGACCTGATAAGATAAGATAAGAAGTGAAATTGTAATATTACCCCCCTTCTATGAATCACATTCCAGGCAATTGAAGAGAATTTGTGAGGGTTCCATCATGTTCTGGTAGGATGAAAATAAAGAGTCAATGTTGGTTTGTAGCATTTAAAGCTTCTGGGGTGCTGCTGGGTTCAAAGCATAAAAGTCCTTTATTGCATCCTGTGCATGTTTGAGATGGCTCTGAGGTTCCCTGTTCAGTCTTCCTCTTCATAGCCCTTCCAATGGATTAAGAATTCCAGAGTTCTTCCTTTGAGGTGAGAATTGACTATGTATTCTACCTTGAACTCTGGTTCATCTCCTTCTATGCCCACAATGGGTCCTGGGGAAACTATAGGTTGATTTTCCAAGTGCTCTTTGTATAGTTTTACTTGTGAAATGTTAACTGTAGGGTGAATTTTGAGCATCTTGGGGAGTTGAAGTTTTATAGCATTTGGGCCAGAAAGTTTGATAATCATATATGGACCAATCCATCATGCTGTGAGCTTCTTTGATGCTCTATTAAGTTTGATATTCTTAGTAGAGAGCCAAACTTTATCCCTGATGATGTAATCAGGTCCCTTGGAGCAGTATTTATCTGCTTGAACTTTTATTGATTGTTGAGCTTTTTTGAGTGATGCTCTAGCTTGCTCAAGCATATTGGAGAAGTCAGTGCCAAAAGAGGCTGCTGCTTCATTTTTAGATTTGATGGGTTCTATTCCCATCCTTGGTTCATAGGTTTTAGTAACCTTGAATGGTCTTTTCTTGATTGCTGAGTGTAGTTGATTATTAAATGTGAATTGGGCAAGAGGCAACCATTCAGCCCAGGAATCTTACTTTTTGGATGTAAGGAGTCAAAGATATTGCTGAAGATCTCAGTTTACCCTCTTAGTTTGTCCATCTGTTTGAGGGTGGAAAGCTGTTGACATTCAAAGGTCTATTTTCAGCATCTTGGCAAGATTCTTCATTAATTTGGAAGCAAATTGTGGACTGCAGTCCAAGATGATGGAGTGGGGAAGTCCATGATGCTTCCATACATGGTCTCTATATAACTCAGCTGTGCTAAGTGAGGTGATGGTCTTATTGGTGGGGATAAATTCCACCTCTTTAGAGAAATGATCTACAACTACAAGGATCATGCCATGGCCTTTGGAGAGAGGGAGGTTGATAATGAAGTCCATTGAAATGTCTTGCCAGGGACCAATTGGAATGGGGTTTGGGATAAGCTCTCCAAAGGGGGCTGTTACAGAGTATGTCTAACTGGACAATGCGACAATGACAATCCTTTCTAAGGAGGCACTCACAAGGAGGCACAGCATCTTAGTGAAGAATAAGAACAAGGGGAGGATCTTAGGGGCAAAGATCCTTGGTAAGAGAACCTTATGGGTGAAGGTTCAAGCGGGGACAAGGTCCAGTTCAAGAGGTAGATTGCACAGGTCTAGCTTGGGTTTTACAAGTGAAGCAGCTAGCTACTTTATAGTCCTGTAATGTGCACATGGACCAAGATGAAGGGCAGGCATAGAAGACAAAGGAAAAGAGGAGAAGGTGAAAGAACTACTGTGGGTGGCTATAAGGACTATGACAGCATGCAAGAGAATGCTGTTAGGAGAAATGGTCCAAAGAGGAAAGTTAAGTGAGAATGGAAACAGTAAAGGAGTAGTCAAACTCATCTAGCAAGAACATGACTAGGAATCATACATATTTGGCATGTGGACGTGGATACATGAATGGAATGGATTCAAAAATAAGGAGGAGGCCTGGATATAAGGATAAAATCATAACATTACCCCCTTCATAGCCATGCAGTGCCACTGCATTCCTAAGCACCAGAGGAATCTGCACCATTGAATACCAACTCATTGTCAGTAAAGTCCTTAGTAGTAAAGGGGCAGTTTGGGACAGTGTGTCCAACAGCTCCACAAAGACCGCAGTGGAGGGATGGGCAAGCTTTGGCCACATGTCCCCAGCAATTGCATGCAGAGCAATGGGATATGAGGCAGCAGGAGGTGGGATGTCCAGGGGTGTAGAGGGAACAGTTGGGACAGCAATACTGTGGACAGCTCCAGTGCAAATGTCCATATCTTCCGCAGACATAGCACCTGTGTCTGGAGAGATCCATAGCAGCAAGATGGGCCTGGATGTCAGAGGGGATGGGGAGGACTCTGGTGGGGGAAGAGAGAATGGTAATACCAGTGGGGAGGTTGCAGATGTGGACATTAGAAGGTAGGGAAAGACCTGGTGGGAGAGCAGCAGATGGAACAGATACATAGGTGAACAGGGAGTGATTGTTCAGGGGAGGCAGGATGAGTGACAGGTGGAGATTCCTGGGAGGTGTTCAGGATGTCAGTGTCTACATAAATAGTCATCAAGATCTATCTTGTTAAGAGAGAACTGGATTGTCTATGGGAAATCTCCCAGGGTACTAGGGGGAAAGGCAGAGATGATCTGTCTGAACTGATGATGGTCCATCAGGTCCAGGGTGTGAAGGTGGAGCTGATCTAACATGGCAGTTTGTGCAGCAGCAAAGTTCAGATTAGGAGATAAGAGTCTGGGTGAGTGACTAAATGACCGAAATGAACAAGTTTGAGAACATTTGAAGAGGGGGATACTTTCAGCTATAATTAAAAGCTGTGGGTGGGCCAAGACATGGGTGTAAATGGCTAGTCTTTGAAAGTGGGATAGAGCTGAAGGGTAGAGCTGCTCCAAGGCCCAGTCAGGGATCTCCCTTCGATGCAAATGAGGTGGAGAGATGGAGACCTGTGATATCTGCACAGCAGTGGATGGGAATCTAGGAACATCAGGGGAACTAGGGTGATGAGGTGGTAAGGAGGCGGTAAGCAAGGTAGGCGATGTAATAGAAGTCATGACTTAGGCATGGTGTGGAGCAGTTGACAGTGGTAGAGAGGAGAGGATAATGACTAGTATGGTGATGATTGTGGCAAGAGATATAGCAGAGAAGACAGCTGCGGCAACAAGGATCTGATAGAGGGTGAGCATTGTTGCTCAAGAGGAGAGGAAACTCTTATATTGTCTAAGGAGAGTGAAAGCTTGATGAAGGTTTTGCTCATGTTTCCAGGTGTTCTCCAAAGTGGGATATCCTTTCCACTTGATCAGGTACTGGTGGCGATTAGCTGATCCCTAATGAGAGAGTATAGCATCAATTTCATACTCCTCTTCTCCATCAACAAGATCTGGTGGCGCAGAGATCAAGTTTGGACCATGTTCCAGCATGGTCCAATAGGATGATAAGAGGGAGGCATGAAAGACATTATGAATATGCCATGTCGGAGGTAGTTTCAGCTGATATGCCATAGGAGAGAGTACCTTAATAATCTTGAACGGTCCTTCTCTTTTGGGAGCATGTTTTCATGACAGATATCTGAGCTTAAGGTTTGTGGCTTCAAGCCAAACCTTATCTCCTACCTTCCAAGGCATGAACTTAGTGGAAAGTCTTTCCTTCATGAGGTGTTGAGCTGTAGAGTGAGCAGCCAGTGCTTCTTTCCATGCTTCAGCAAGGATAGAAAGACATTCTTCTACAGAAGGAACGAAGGACTTTCCTAAAGGAGGGTATGCTCTAGGTTCTTATCCCATCATGAGGAAATATGGCGATTGGTGGGTGGAAGAATGTGCTGCAGAGTTGTGGGAGAATTCCACAGTGGGGGGTAAGGTACTCCAGGTACCAGGGTGTCCTTGACAAAAGATCCAAAGATAAACTTTGAGCTCCTGATTGGCTCTCTCAGTTTGGCCATCTGTCTGCGGGTGGTATGCAGAGGAGAGTTTTATGTCATACTGAAGGAGTCTAGCTAGCTCTTTGGCAAAGGAGGAAGCGAATTGGAGTCCTCTATTAGAGATACAGAAGTCATGAAGACCAATCCTAGGGAAGATGTGCTGGAAAAAGAGTGAAGCTACCCTGGCAGAAAAAATGTTTTTGGTGCAAGGGAGGAAAATTACCCCCTTCGTAAGGCCATGGTCAACCATGACCAGAATAGAGTTGAAATTACCAGAAGGAGGTAAGTCAGTAATGAGATCAAGAGAGATCTGTTGGAAGGGGTGTGTAGTGGAGGATGGGAGAGGCAAAAGAGGTGGGACAATGGGATGGGTGTTAGGCTTAGCAGATTGACATGTAGCACAGTCAGTAATGAAGCACGAAATAAAGGAGTGCATGCCTGGCCACCAATAGTTCCGAGACAGGCGAGCATAGGTATGAAAGAGACCTTTGTGTCCCCCAGAGGGTGAGGAATGAAGGGAGGAGACAAGCTCATGGTGAGCATTAGAGGGAATGAAGAGGCAACCTTTGTAATACAGATAAGGGGCATCATAATGCCAATCTGCAATGGAAGAGTGGGGGAATAGAGGGAGAGATTTTTCCATAGCATGCAGCGCTTCCAGGACAAGCAAATCACTGGCAGAGGAGCTGGCAATTTTGAAGGTAAGTGTGAGATCCAGTGCAGAGATAATTTTGGGGTTGGACAAGATGGGGTGAATATTATCAGACAAAGTGTCAACATCATGACAACAGGAGAGTGCATCTGCAGGGGTCATAGCAGTACCAGGGAGGATGCTCCATAGGAGATGATACTCCTGGAGGAAAAGGCTCCAATGAGCTTAATGATGAGAGAGTTTTTGTGGGGCTTTCATGAATGAAAGGTTTTTATGATCAGTAAAGACAGTGACCGCATGTTCCATACCTAAGAGATATTGTCGCCATTCTTCCAAGGCATCAATAACAGCTAAGAGTTCTCAATCATAGATATCATAATTCTGTTCAGCATCATTAAGGATGTGGAAATAGTAAGCACATGGATGAGAGTCACCATTGGTGTCCTTCTGCATGGGGATAGCTCCAATGGCAATGAGGGAAGTGTTGGTCATGAGGTAGAAGGGTTTATAAGTGTTAGGGAGAGTGAGGATAGGAGCAGAGGAAAAGATATCCTTGAGGTGTAGGAAAGCAGTTTGTTGGGGGTTTTGCCAAATCCATGGCTGAGTGTTCTTAGTCAGGAGATTCAGGGGAGCAGCAACATCAGTGAAGTTGGGAATGAACTTCTGATAGAAATTGCAGAAGCCAAGGAAAGAGTGAACAGCCTTGACTGTAGTAGGTGGTCGCCACTTGGCAATGGCAGAGAGTTTAACAGGATCCATGCATACTTGTCCATTTCCTACAATGATGCCTAGGTACTCAATTTCCGGGGTGTCAAAGGTACACTTGGAGAGTTTGAGTGTAAGCCCATGCTCTTGAAGACACATGAGGACTCTGTGAGTGTGATCAATAGAATCTGGGAGAGTGGAGGAATGGACTCCAAGGTCATCCATGAAGATTTCAAGCCATCCTTCTGGAGTGATGTCTTGAAAGACCCAGTTCATGAAGGCCTGAAAGGTGGGTGGCAAGTTACACTGTCCAAAGAACATGACTGTGGGTTCATAGAGACCAATTGGAGTAATGAACACAGCTTTCCATTGGTCTTCTTCACAGATGCAAATGTTATTGTACCCCCAGTGAATGTTGAATGTGGAGAAGTATTTTGAATGCTTCATACAGTTGATGAGGTCGGAGACAAGGGGAAGTGGATAGGCATTCTTAATGGTATGGTCATTTAGGTACCTATAATCCTGACAAGGACAAAGTGAACCATCTTTCTTTGGGACGAAGAAGAGGGGTGAAGCCTGGGGTGACTTGGATTCAACGATATGTCCAGTGCAAAGATGTTCTTTGACAAAAGCTCTGCAAGCCTCCATCTCAGCAGGGTTCAGAGCATGAGC
This sequence comes from Nevesoporus exiguus, assembly GCA_038089155.1. NCBI lineage: Eukaryota > Fungi > Basidiomycota > Agaricomycetes > Boletales > Boletaceae > Nevesoporus > Nevesoporus exiguus. The sequence continues at coordinate 18,074 of JBBPKI010000508.1, forward strand.
TTTGGCTCGTTTGGGGATGAAGAAGTCCTTAAGCTCAATGATATGATCATAGGGGTGATGTGGTGGAAGGACATCATGGTTCTTTTCCTCAAAGACATCAGAGAAGTCAGAGTATGGCTCTGGAAGAGTTACTTCTTTTTTTACATTCTGCTGTGCAATCTCAGTAGCAATGGTGGTTTTGCATATTGTCTTGGCAGAAACCCAAGCATTTCTGGCTCGAAGGTTTAACTCAATATTCCTGTTGATGTCTAGGCCTAACCACCGGAGGAGATACATATTGCTCAGGGATATCATCATGCATGGGGAGGGGATCTTCAGGAAAAGAAAGGGTTCTATTCTTCCAGTCAATGGTAGGGTTGTGATCGGCAAGCCAGTTCATTCCTAAAATAACCTGGGGTCTTCCTAGACCAATGATCATGAAGCAAAGGCTTTCGGTTTGTTTAGGGAAGGTGACTGTGGCAGTGGTATAGAAGCAGATGGTTCCAGTTTGATTCTGGGTTCCATCCACATTTAGGGCTTATATGGATTCAGAAAGGTGATGGAAGGGGAGGCCAAGTCTTTTGGCAAGTCTTAGATCAATGAAAATTCCAGTAGCTCTGCAGTCAATAAGTGCAGTGGTGTCAATGGTTTTTGGCCCATGAGAGAGTTTAATGCAAATGTGAATAGACTTTTCTAATTCAGATAATAATGTTACATGGGCGATTCTATGGAGAGAAAGCATTGACTCATCTCTCCTTCTCAAAAATCCTCAGTGATTTCAGTGATGGAGGCAATGGATTCTTGGAAAGGCTCGAAGCTCTGCTTTAATTCCTGGAGAATCTGCTCCATGGTCTTCCCTCCAGCTGTGAGAGAATTGATGTATTGTGTAAGGTCATTGCTAGGCTGTTTCTGCACAGCACAGATTCTATTTTGGTTGTGAGGGGGGTGAGGCAGGGGAGAAGAGCTCAACTGATTAGGATGATTCCTGGTGGAACAGCCACTTTGCTTACAGATGAAGCATAGTTTGTTGTCCAAGCATTGCTTTCATTCATCTGGGGACAAATTCAGGGCATCAATGTCCATAGCATTGGGGTTCCTGGTGGAAGTAGTGCGAGGGGCAAAAGACCTTTGAGGAAAGGTGTGAGTGGGGATGGTTCTGGCAGTAGTGGCAACTCTAGGAGCCATTTGAATCCGATTGGCTTCGAACTGCTCAACCTTAGAGTACCAGTCTGAGATCTTCTTCAGCATGGTTTCCAGTCCAGCCATTCTGGAACAATGGTACTGGTGAAGTCCTTGCTTGAACAGGCTGATAAGGGTGAGGTCATTAGTAAGGGCAGCTGTGGTAGATAGGATGCGAAATTTGGAGATGTATTTGTGCAAATCAGAGGCAGTATTTTGTCATAGAGCAACAAGGTTCTTCATGGCATCTGTGGAGGAGTCTACAAGTTTGAAGGCTAGCTGAAAGGCAGCCTTGAAGTCTTTGTACGTTCTGAAGGAGGGGGGAGTCTTATTCATAGCTTCCTAGCAGACAATAGTGGCCCAGGCAAGGGCAGAATCCTTTTTTATGTATGACAGGGTAAAAGTGACTTGTCTGTCTTCGCTGGTATAGATCTCTTTATTGATCAGAAGATATATATCCACAGAGAGTATCCAAGATTCAGCAGTGGAGGAATCTCCATCATAATCAGCAGGGACACCAATCTTGATCTCAGTGGGTTTGGAGGACATGTCATCATCAGAATCTTCATGATCAGAGGGGTCAGGCAAGGGGGAACAATGGGGAGGAGCAGAAGGATTCAATTGAATTGGTTGAACAGGGATGACAGGAGTGGGGGCATTGTAGGCTGAAAGCAGGAGGGGTGCAGTAGTGTTTGATTCTGGTCAATGCGCAGGTGCAGATGGGGCAGTGGTAGCCCAAGGGTCAGATGGACTTCCTGGTCTAGGAATCAGTCCAATGTCTATGTCAATGGGTTTAGAGGGGTCTTGCTCTGGGTTGCTGAGTAATGACTCAAGTAGTCCATATTGACAATGGCGTGGGGGAACTGGTTGTTGCTGTGGTTATTGGCAACCTACACCACTTAAGGCTTTGGCTACCACTCACTAGAGCTTGCTGGCAACAAGAGGATGATGTGGGGATGTCAACCAGGACTTGACTGAAGTCCGGTTGTTGATTGGATTCAGTATATATACATACAGAGGTATTTAGAGTAGGTCAGTGATAGCTCACTAAGTACTATGTCATTAATGATGTCATAGGTCTAGACTATGCAGAAATGAATCAAGCATGTTAGATAAGGGTCTAGAATGAGCAGAGATTAATGAAGCAAGTGTGATGAAAGTGAAAGGGAATGATCTGGGCTTGATCATGTGAGGTATCCCACAGTCACATGCAAGTGATCATGTGACTTGATAAGATAAGATAAGATAAGATAAGAAATCGTAACATTACCCCCCTTCTATGAATCGCATTCCAGGCAATTGAAAGGAACCTGGGAGGGTTCTGTCATGTTTGAATAAGAATGAAAGAGTTCATCGAAGTCCGTTTGAAGCATCCTCAACTTCTGAGGTGCTGATGGATTGGATAAATAAAAGTCTCTTATTGCCTCTTTGGCATTTGTGAGGTGGCTCTGAGGTTCCCACATGCAGTCTTCCTCATCATAGCCTTTCCAGTGAACTAGGAATTCAAGAGATCGTCCCTTAAGTCAAGAATTAACAATATAGTTGACTTCAAACTCAGGAATTCCTTCTTGTGTGCCCACAATGGGTCCCAGGGCTACTACGGGTTGGTTTTCAAGGCATTCCTTGTAAGGTTTAATGCTTGAAATGTTAACGGTGGGATGGATTTGCAGGGTGGAAGGGAGTTTAAGGGTGACAGCGTTAGGTCCTATGAATGAGAGGATTTTGTAAGGGCCGATCCATTGCTCTGTGAGCTTCTTTGAGGCTCGATTGAGTTTGATGTTCTCGGTTGACAACCAGACTTTGTCTCCAACTGTCAAGTCTGGAACCTTGGAGCAGGATTTATCCACTTGTCTTTTCATTGAGATTTGAGCTTTTTCAAGAGATGCTCTAGCTTGCTCAAGCATCTTTGAAAAGTCCTGTGCAAATGCCAAGGATGATTCATTCTTGGTGATTGTGGGTTCAATACCCATTCTTGGTTCATAGGTTTTAGTGACCTCGAATGGTGATTTCTTGGTGGCGGAATGCTGGTGATTGTTGTACAAAAATTGTGCCAGGGGTAACTATTCTGACCACTTCTCTTGTTTTTCAGCCGTAAACAGCCAGAGGTATTGTTGAAGGTCTCGGTTGACCCTTTCTGTCTGTCCATCCGTCTGGGGGTGGAATGCTGTAGACATATTAAGATCAATTTTGAGCATTTTGCCAAGATCCTTCATGACTTGTGAAGCGAATTGTGGTCCTCAATCTGAAATGATGGACCTCAGTAGACCATGGTGCTTCCATACATGGTCTCTATATAACTTGGCTGTACCCAAGGCTGTGATGGTCTTGTTGGTGGGGATAAATTCCACCTCTTTTGAGAATTGGTCTACTATGACTAGTATAGAATCATAGGTGTTTGAAAAAGGGAGGTCAGTAATAAAGTCTGCAGATATGTCTTTCCATGGACCTTTGGGAATCGGATTAGGTATTAATTCTCCTTTTGGTGCTTTGTTTTCTGGTTTCATGTGAGTGCATCTGTTGCACCTTGAACAATATTCTTTCACTTGGGCTCAAATGTTACAACCCATAACCCAGGGTAATCAGGTGAGTTATAAAGTCAGAGGGACAGAGTCCATGACTACCCTTGAGGGGTCACTAGAGACGTCTTAAGGAGTGTGGGGCGAAGCTTAAGAGAAGGCTTTAGGAGGCCTTAGACTCAATCAAGAGGATTGATGGGGAATCCAACAAGAGACTTCACTTGAAGTCCTTGTGATCGTATCTATTGGCCTTATATAGGGCTAACTAAGTACTTAAGGGTAGGTAAAGGTGCATGGGCCACCTTAGGGCCGGTATCATACCTAGCTATGACGTCATGCCATGAGGCGTACCTGTGATGTCACTAGTCTTGACTCTATGTCTAGACTCCTGTAGAGCATCATAATGTTAAATAAACTATCTAAGTATCTTAACAGATGCTAAGCCTTAGCTTACTGGTGTTGTCAGATGCCAGAGTGTTGGATCGTCAACATCGAAGGCCATTCCATTGAAAGTATCGCTCTATTATTTGCCAGGTTCTCTCAGCACCGCCATGTCCGGCAATTGAAGAATTGTGGTAAAGAGTGATTATCTCTTGGTGCAAGGTATCTTTTGGAGGTATGAAAATTCTTTCACCAAGATAAAGAATTCCATCTTTCAATAGGAGGTTGGGCTTTTCTTTGTCTTTGCCCTTTCATTGTTCTTGAGCTTCTATGATTCTTTCGAGGAGTTTTCTTTCTTCTCCTTCACTCGAGTAGCCTTGCCTTGTTTGTACCCTTACTCGGTTTTCAGGGATCATTTGAAGACCTTTGTTATCTTTGTCAATGCCTTGTGCATGATCCTCTTGTCAAGAGAGAGTATCTGCTTTGCCCATTTGTGAACTGGGCTTATTGACTAAGATGTAATTGAATCCAGACAGCCATTGTGACCATCGAGCTTGTCTTCAATTCAGGTCTTGTTTTGTCATAAAATATTTGAGATT
>JBBPKI010000509.1:0-22719 GCA_038089155.1 Nevesoporus exiguus
GCACCATTGCACGTGACCTCTCCGATCATGATCGTCAGTACAAGACCGCCCTCTGGGGGGTTGTTAAAGATGATCGAGCGCTTCGCACGTCATCGTCACTTATTGAGCAAGTCGAGAAGCTCATCATCGAACCTAGCAAGCACCTCCACGCCATCGGCCCTTTGGTCATTGTCATTGATGCCCTCGACGAGAGCGGTGATCGAGCCAGTCGTCGGCAGCTTCTAAGCACCATCTCAGAGAAAATCGTGGACCACGCCTTTCCGACCAACCTTCGTTTCCTGGTTACTTCTCGCCCGGAAGATGACATCCTTGGCAAACTCAAGCCTAGCCCTCTGATTGTTCACAAACAAATAGACTCTATCCACCGAGACATGATTGATGCCGATATTGAGAAGTTCATCTGCCACTCGTTGCATGAACATATTGAACTCGAATCTTCCAAGTCAGGCCAGGAGTGGTGTCGACTCCTTGTCCACCATTCTCAACATCTCTTTCAATGGGCATCCACTGCATGCAAATTCATCCAAGGGGATGATGACGTTGGCCGCCACCCTCAGGAGCGGCTGGACGAACTGCTGCGAGGTGCCAACATGGATGGTGGACACTCGCTGGATAAACTGTACCAGACAATATTGAGTCAGTTGTTCACATCAGAGAATACTCGCGAACGGTTTCGAACGGTCATGGCCATTGTTCTCGTGCTCAACGAGCCATTGTCGCTTACTTCCCTTTCATCCCTTCTTGATGGCGATCCCAACATTCGGTTAATCATCAAGCCCATGGGATCTTTGTTGGATGGAGTGCTTGATGAAGAGAAGCCAATCCGTCCGCTCCATACCTCGTTTCGTGATTTTCTACTGGACGAGACCCGGAGCACAGTTTTCCATGTTCCCACCCTACCTCAGCATTCCCTTCGTCTTGCCCAGGCATTACTCAGATGCATGCGAAACAACCTCAGGTTTAACATTTGTGGCCTTGAGGATTCTCGTATTCGTAACTCTGCCATCCCTGACCTGCCCAGCCGGGTGAACAAGGCCATCCCCTCCTACCTTGCATATTCATGCCAATATTGGATGCACCACCTGTCCCATGCCCACCTTACTCCAGACTTGTTGAATGATATCACACTCTTTTTCAAGGGGTTCCTTCCCTACTGGCTTGAAGCTATCAGCCTTCTCTCCCTTGCCTCCCCACTATCTGCTGTCCTGTCTGCCTTGGAGACCTGTACCATTCTAAAGAAATGGACCCAGGTAAGATTGACCATGATAATGAGGGGCAAGTATTCAGCCAAGAGTTATTAGGACCAAGAGATTGCCACCCTGGCATCAGAGACATCGCATTTCATCCAAGTGTTTGCTCCTGTCCTGAGGGAATCTACCCCCCACCTGTATTTATCAGCCATGCCCCAGACTCCATCAAGCTCTGCACTCTGTAACCTGTGGCTCAACCATCTTCAAAGGGATATATCAAGTGATTCAGAACATCCAGTCCATTGGCCAGCAGAGATTCATACCTTACAGGGGCACACAGATTCAGTTTGCTCAGTTGCATATTCACCCAATGGTATTCATATTGTCTCTGGCTCTCAGGACAATACTATCAGGGTTTGGAATGCAACTACTGGTCAATGTGTTGTGGGCCCACTTCAGGGGCATGCAAATGATGTCAGATCTGTTGCCTATTCACCAGATGGTAGTCATATTGTCTCTGGCTCTTGGGACAGCACCATTAGGATTTGGAGTGCAGTCACTGGTGTGTGTGTGGTGGGTCCACTCAAGGGGCACACATCTGGTGTCTACTCTATTGCCTATTCACCCAATGGATCTCATATTGTCTCTGGCTCAGCAGATAAAACCATCAGGGTGTGGGATGCAGTCACTGGTCACTGTGTGGCAGGTCCATTCAAAGGGCACAAGGCCCATATCATGTCTGTTGCCTATTTGCCTAATGGGATTCATGTTGTCTCTGGCTCAGGAGATAAGACAATCCAAGTTTGGGATATTGTCACTGGTCAATGTATAGCAGGTCCATTCAAGGGGCACACAGATGAGATCAACTCAATTGCCTGTTCTCCTGATGGCAGACATATTGTATCTGGCTCAGATGACAAGTCCATTAGGGTTTGGGATGCTATCACTGGTCAGTTAATGGTGAAACCATTCCAAGGGCATACAGATCATGTTTGGTCTGTTGCCTATTCTGGTGATGGCAAATATATTGTCTCTGGCTCCAAGGACAATTCCATTAGGATTTGGAATGCAACTACTGGCCAGCCCATAGCAGATCCATTCCAGGGGCATACAAATACTGTCTTCTCTGTTTTCTACTCCCTGGATGGAGTTCACATCATCTCTGGCTCTGGAGACAAGACTATTAGGGTTTGGAATGCAATTATTGACCACTCTGCAACAAATCCATCCAAGGGACCCTCTAGCATAGTCAGATCTGTTGCCTATTCACCTCATGGCACTTATATTGCCCATGGCTCAAAAGATAGGACCATTGGTGTTTGGAATGCAACTACTGGCCAATCATCATCAGGATTATTTGAGGGGCATGAAGATGATATCTGTTGTGTTGCCTTCTCCCCTAATGGTGCACATATTGTCTCAGGCTCTTGGGACAACACTATTAGGATTTGGGATACAACTACTGGTGAATGTATTGTGAGCCCATTCCAGGGACATACAAACTCTGTTTACTCTGTTGCCTACTCACCAGATGGAAACCATATTGCCTCTGGCTCTGAGGACAACACAGTTAGGATTTGGAATGCAACTACTGGTCAATGTATAACAGGCCCTTTAGAGGGACATGAATCTGGTGTCAGATCTATTGCCTATTCTCTTGATGGCACTTATATTGCCTCTGGCTCATTGGACAACACAATCAGGGTTTGGAGTGCAACCAGTGGAGAATGTGTAGTGGGTCCACTTGAAGGGCATACAGACTCAGTCCAGTCTATTGCCTATTCACCTGATGGATCTCATATTATATCTGGCTCAATGGACACAACTATCAGAGCTTGGAATGCAATTACTGGGCAATCTGCAGCACATTCATTTCAGGGGCACATGGATGAAGTTGGTTCAGTTGCCTATTCCCCTAATGGCCAATATGTTGTCTCTGGCTCTGATGACAGGAGCATTCGAATTTGGAGTACTACTAGTGGTCAATGTGTGGCAGGCCCCTTTCAAGGACATACAGGTCTTATCAACTCTGTTGCCTATTCTCCTGATGGTAGCCATATTGCCACTGGATCCTGGGACAAGTCAATCAAGGTGTGGAAAGTCAAGGAACTTGCTTCCTTTGGTGATTTCTATGAACAGGATGGTTGGATTCATTCTTCTAATGTTGGATGCATTGGCTGGATTGCTCCCTGGAATAGACATGCATTTCAGCTTCCCATTCATTCTCTGGTAATATCTTCTCACAGAGTTTACCAGGTAGACCTTAGTGATAATTTTTTCACTGGGGAGTCTTGGGCCTCTTGTTGGAACTAGTCTCTTAGTCAGTTTTTGATAGTTACTGTATGCTACCTCCAGCTATGTTTTTGGCTGTGGGCAATCTTTTTTGTCTGTATACTATACTTTGATTTGGCATTACAACATGCATTTTCAAGTTGTAGATTGGTTTAATGTGAAATGAGCTAGAAGTGATAACGTCTTCAAAATGGATGACTTCATAATAGGAATGTCAGAGGCTATTATTGCTCTGGCACTTCTATGACCATAAGCCACAACTGAGTGCAACAAGTCTTTCCATGATAGTATGCTACTCATTAGCACTGATCTAAGAACAAATCCAATGGATGAATAGCTTGGTGGTCAGAGCTACTGGTGATCATCTAGGAAGTTCTAAGTTTGACCCCCAGTCTAGTCACTTTTCTTAGCAGAATAACTTGATCACTCCATTAGATTCTTAACAGTTTCTAATGAGAAATGGTGGCATTGGAAAGGAATCTGTTGTTAGAGGTTATAGTTCCTCAACTATAGGTATTAGATTAGGAAAGTTGTTAGACTAGAAGCACTATGGCATGGGAGATGTGGAAATTGGACCCCTCTGGGGCCCAGTCCTTAGTCCATCTGGATAGAAAAAGGACACCAAATACATGTATCTTGCAGTGCACCTGTGGAATAAAAAGATGCACAACCAACAATGCACCTGATTGTTTCAATATCGTCAGGGTCCCCTCTCACACCGCATATCTGTAAAAAGATTACCTGTTCTCGGCACAGGAACTCTCTTGAACACAGAATACATCTCCAAGAGATGGGAGACATGTTCCAAGGTCTAATTGAGGACTTTGAGTGAGAAATATGGGTTATCCATAATAGTCAAGCTTGAAAAGCATTGCACCACCTTATTGGTCAGGTCTCATAACCTGTTGGTGGTATCTGTAGTGCCCTCAGTAAGTCACTAAGGATTCTAAGGTAACTAATGGTGCAATGTAAGTACAAGCCTATGTGAGCTAAGGTGCGTATGTAATCAAATATTCCAACACACCTTCCACCTGGGTCTGCACAAGACACGGAGGCATCACCTCCTAACAATGATACTCTGCATAGGTGGCCCAAAGCCCAGACAGGAGAGCAGCGCATAATCTGAGGACGTCGGAAGCTGTTTCACCGCGCAACACGAGATGACGCAGATCCGCGAGAATAGATGGATCGGATTGCTGGTAGGATAAGCGTCAGAGGGAAAAACGACGTAAAACATCAGGACATAGCACCTCATTGAGTCTGTTGGTGAAGGCTTCTTCAGCACCGGGTGTGGCGTCGAGAACTTTCCAGCAGTCAACAAGGAGCTCGTGCCCACCGGGGGCCTTTTGGCCTTCTAGAACGACCTTAAGCGTTCCGGTCAGCTCGACCGATGCCTCAAGTTGCAGTGTGACCCCGTCATAAGTTTTGTTCTACGCGGAACGGTCAATCCTCTTTTCTCTCTCGTGGGCGGGCATGTACGGACTGGCCAGTCAGAACGGCCTGTAGATACCCAGTTCCGTCTCTCAATACAAAGAACATGATCTCTTGTTGATCACGAAGACGATGCACCTATCCGGACACGCGCACCCTCTGACTCCTCAAACGCTCCAGGCTCACAATCTTGGACTAGACACGCACGCGATCAGAAATAAACGATGACGAAAACTCGGTAAGCACACCTTGACTGGCGTCAGAAGGGGCACATCCTCGGCGAGCACTACTTTTTTTGCTCTCCTCGAGCGGCTTTTCGCCCCGCTCCTGCCGTTCCTGTGCTTCCTTCTCGTCCGCCTCCGCCTTCAGCCGCTTCTTTTCGCTCCTGTGCGTCCTTTTTAGCTTTTTTGGCTGCAGACTGCGTCGGTGCATCATATTCTACATCGGAGTTTTTCCTGATCTGGAATATCGTGTTGTCGACGCTGGCAAACGGGGTGGTGAAGATAGCATAGGCGAGTGACTGATATCGGCGATCGGTAGTGCCGTTGCCGTGCGTCGACGCAGACGGTTTGAACGATGTACACAGTGTGTATTCTGAAGAGAGTGTGTCCATGTCGAAGAAAGGTCGGCCTCTGACGTTACGTGACTCGGACGAGTAGTCTCGTGACCATCCCTCTTGGTACACACCCTGAATTTCCGAAGGATACATTAGCGAAATGGATACATCCATCGGCCATTGACTTTATCCTTAGCGGCCACTAAACTGGATAACAGTTATGTCGTATACATTTTCCCCAAGCTTGATGTGCAAGTAGAAAGCACTGCCGCAGCGACCTTAAGCTGTAAGCACATATCACGTGCACTACAGCATATATCTCGCCGCATCGCATAGATGTAGAGTAGTCACCCCTTGTCCTTGTACTTCGTGGTCGCCTACAGAGATCGTGGTCCAGCTCCGTTCCGCCCGGTCCCTCAGTGTTCTTACCATTAGCCACGGCGGGCTTCCATAAGCAAGGGGGCTAGCAGCTTCTTCTGTCCCCGAGTTGACAGGAAATCGTTTTATTTCACTCCAATGCACAACCGTACTCGCGACCAGCGACACATCTCCATGTCTCTTTATTTACCGCATATTCCTGTGTATAGTCGACTTCGACGTGGTGAACCCGCTTCCCTACGATGATCAGGCTATGCAGAGGTTCCCCAAAAGCTTCGGGTGGTTGTTGGGAGAGTTCCTCCAGGGTCCCACAGACTATACGCTGATCATTAACGTCACCCCCTACTCGAGAGAGCGCAATGGCAAGAGTTATCTTTGGAGACAAGACTTTTTGGTCTCGGAGTGACTCGATCTCGAGGAGCTGTGATACGGCCTGCTGGATCGACATGTATCGTGGAGGCTCGTAAATCTTTCTTCCCCTATGATCGACATCACCATTGATCTGTTAATGAATATCGCGCGAGGCACGCACCTCGCTAGATTTTCCTCACTCTGTTCCTTGACTTTGATGTCAAGCAAGACAAGGGTGTGTAGGCCGAGATCGCTGTTCTCTTTGATCCGATCATAGAACGAATCAGGTTTCCAGGTGTCGGTGAAGAAGACGAGGGAGACGGCTTGGCCAAAGGTGTACAGTTGGAGGCCAGAAACCCCGACGGCGTTCATAATGGAGGCGTTGTGAATGATGCGGACGGGGATGTGATTGGCGCGGGCGCGGAGCACGATGTCGACGTGGGTCGTTGCGCTATTCCGTGTGTCAGTTAACGCTGGCTGGAGAGGAGGGAGCGTACCCAAACGGGTCTCCGACGACAAGAAAGGCAACGTCCTCCTTGTCTGCGCCGTGTAAGATGGCGTCGCTGTCGGTCTCGACCATATCCCGGTCGGCGAGAAGGACAGGTTTGCCATAGAAGGCTTCCTTGAACAGGACGGCAATCAGGGCCCTTGTCGAGGAAGGTGGGCACTGGATGGACTTGCCAGACGTTCCTTTCGGACCATGAGGATGCTGGTGTACGCCTCGAGGTAGACCCTGGTGGACGAGTGGATTGCCTGCAGTGTAAAATCAAGATGGGGTATCCGGCAAAGCTGTTCATCAAGGTGTACTTGCCTCCAAGCCACGGACGGAGATGTCCTTTTCGTCGCAGAGCCCTAGCCCGATCACGTAGAGCATGATCAAGAACTACCTCCATTTGTAATGTCAGCGTTCATGTTTTTTTCGGGCCCACCGGTCACCTCGCATCCACATCCACATGTTCTACAACACTCCGGGGCGCTCGTTTGGCACGTTGAGGAGGCCTGGTTGTAGGCTATGTCCCGCAGTTTTCTCAACAGCAATCGCGGACGCAACTGGCGAGGTATAATTATAGGCCATCGGCAAGTGCATCACTTAGTAAATCATGCTCGTGCGCTTTCCCTGGCCCTTCGGTCCCAGAAGACCCAGTCCGTCATCAATAGGACCCCTCCAGGTGAGCGCCGTCCCTGCCTCTCCTACCTTCATTGCTAACGATGACCCTCACTTGCAGCCGCTTCCCCACATTGCTGATGAATTCCGGTATTACATTCACAATCACATACCCGCGCGCCTTATCGACACTTCGAAGCTCACGTTCATCGAGCGCAGCGATGTTTTTGACTTCTTTTCCGCAGAAATTGCCCAGATCACCGAAGAGGACATTCAACGACGGGTAGACTCCATCAGAGTGGACACGCACCCTGAAGCAGGCAACTATGTCCCCGTGCGCAGGGCAGCCCTCCAAGAGACCATCCACGACGTTGTGCGTTATGCCATCTTTTCGCATCGCTGGACAGACAGCGAGCCGAGTTATCAAGACATCTCCGCCCCGTCCTTCCCTGGAAGCCTAAACAAACAGCGCCACCCCAAGATCATCGGTCTCGCCAAGCTCGTGCAGCTATGCGAGACTGCCCGCGCGCTTGGATATAAGCTCGTCTGGTCAGATACGTGCTGTATCGACAAGACCAATCAGACCGAGCTGAGCGAGGCGATTCACGCCATGTTCAAGTGGTACGCCCACACCCACCTCTGCATCGTCCACCTCGCCGCCTCTTCATCTTTTGCGGATTTCGAGCACGAACCGTGGTTTACGCGCGGTTGGACGCTGCAAGAGCTCCTCGCGCCCAGGCGGATCAAGTTTTACGATCGAGGATGGCATCCATTCACGACTCTCACCAACGACAAGGATGACCTGGCGCTTATGTCCACTTTGTCGACCGTGACCGGGATCCCTCGCAGTGTCATCGCCGCCGACAACAGTCGTGGTATCAAAGGGCGCAGTGTCTGGGAGATCATGTCTTGGGCCGCGACTCGCAAGACCACCCGGGTTGAAGACGCTGCATATTGCCTGTACGGCCTCTTTAGCGTCCACCCCCCCATCGCGTACGGCGAAGGAGAAGCGGCCTTTCCGAGGCTGGTGGAGGCGATCGTGGAGAGGTACCACACGTGGGACGTGTTTGTATGGCGCGGGCAGCCATCGGAAAGACATCCAGCGCTTCCCTGCTCCCCAGCGTGTTACCCGAAGTGGGACGAGGCGACGGTGACTGACGAACTGGGGATGACGGAGTTTACGTTGACAGCACACGGGTTGCGGTTGACGTCGGTGCCGCTCATTCCGATGGTGTCTGTGTCCGAGGCAGTGCGGGGAAATGGCTCGTATATGGTGACGCTAAGTCCGCGAGAGGACACCGCGACCGCACTAGGCGTGTACGGCAACATCTCCGTCATCTGTGGCTCGGGCCGACTCAGGCACATCCGTGGTGCCACTGACCTACGGGCATGCATACTCAACTACACACCGAGCCGACAGCGGCATCGCGGGGAGCTCCATGTCGGCAGGACGTACATCTGCTTCCTCCTTTACATGGAAGGCCGGAACGTAGAAGGATCGACGTGGCTCAAGGTCGCGACGGACAATGTTTTACGGATCTCCTGTAGGAGCATTCCGGCTGAGCAAAGTTTGCGGACGGATTTAGAAGGTGGTGGGTTTGATTTGCCGCTAGAGACAACATACATACGGGCTCCTCGAGCAGCGCAGTCCACGCTCCGCGTGTGATCTATTACTTCGTTTATTCTGTATTCAACCTTGTCTACAGTAATCCACTGATGTTTACGAACTCGGAAACCGGATTTAGCTGTCAAGGGGGACCAGTCACCTCTGCACAAGTGGGTATCACTTTTGAAGACCTGAGTAGCAGCATCCGAAAGAAACCTGGAGGAGGGTCAAGAACGCCCGCAGATTCGAGTACCTCGAGCACCACCACTCGTATGGCGACGTTTTACTTTGTCGCTTGTTTCCTCACGCGTCGTCTATACAGGGTCTGCCATATAATCTCGCATAAAAATATTGATGTAATTGATCTCGCTCAACATCCAATCCCCCATGAAACGCTCTCCAGCCAATCAAAGCTCCTTCATCACCCTCTCTGAGAGCCACGCCTGCGCCTCTGGTTGCGCCAACACCACCGGCACCTTGATCTGTCCGGCAACAACGTCGACGCGCTCGCCCCTGCTTATCCGATACGCTGCGAACGTACCCGGTTCGACGACGCGAATTGTCGGGAGGCCCATCTGCCCGTGAGCGAGCGCACGCGCGTGTTCGACGTTGGTGGCCACGAGGGCGTCGAAGACACGCTGAGGTGCGAGATGGGTATTAGGGCCTGTTGAACGAGCGAGGGACGTTAGCGCTCGAGCGACGATAGTTGCAGTGGCACTAGACGCACCGAGAGGACCCGCGAGCTCGACGAAGAAGCCCACTGTAGGGGGTACCGCGCGGTCGTCGACTACGGTCGTGAATTCCAGCACGCGAAGCGCGTCTTCTGCAATGGAGCTGGAGTCGAAGTCGTGGTTGGAACCGAGAGCCTGAACAGCCATAAGGAGCTGATTGTCAGTGATTAACGCGTGCGGAAGGCGGATCGCCATCCTATTTCGAAACCGTAGGTCATGCGTCGCTCGTTAGAATACGTGGGGGTGCGTGCGGGCACAATGATAACTCACGATCGCCTTCCTGCATACTTGAACACTGGGGCACCGCTCTCAGCGTCAAATCCAACGATGGAAAGCACGTCGCCCAGCCGGTACCGCCACAGCCCGTCCCTTGTCGTCAAGATCGGCTCGTACTGCTCGCCTACTTTCACGTCCCACTGTGTCAGCCAGGTTCCAATGAGCTCGCGATCAAACTTCAATGCCGATGTGAAAAAAGGGACGGGCACAGACCGCTTGGGACAGTTGCTCATGCGTTTCATCCCTAGAGACGTCCAAAAACTCGACAATGTCCTCACTCTTCAGGACAAACTCGTCGAGCTTGGTCGGGTCGTGCGCGAGGCCGATTGTGGTCTCTGACGCGCGATAGCCGGCGGTACGGAGAGCGATGTTGGGTCCAAGAATGGACCTCACCTGGATAAAAGCATCAGTCTATAATCAAGCTCGCAGGGACGACCACGCGTACCTTTGGAAGTGCGGTCGCAAACGGACCACTACACACCGCCATCAGCGCGCGAGCGTTCGGCCAAATGCGTGCGACCCATCCCTCGCATGAGAATGGAGGGCCGATATCGCGCAACTCCGCCGCGCGCGCGGGATCGGCATGAATATGAGCCTATCTCGTCCTTCAGCACCGGCTTTGATCATTCATGCATCGGCGCTGTGGACTCGCCTGCAGGTACCCCCTCACATGGTCTATGCCCTCCAGATCTGGAAGGGTGCCGTCCCGAATGCAGGACACGAGCACGTCCCATTGCTGATCAATATACCGCACAAGGTCGAGAAACAACGTCGCAAATGGCGCAGCTAAAACCACCACGTCTTGACGCGCGAGGAAAAACAGACCGTGAATGACGAGGAAGGAAGGCAGATGTCCGATCACGGTCGCTGCCCATGGTACGACGTAGCCCGGCACTAGAGCCCACGGACGTGAGAATGCTTCATCACAAGGCCGGGAAAGGGCCGTGAAAACGTACCAGTGAGACTCATCCGTGTTTCGTCGTCGACCAGCCATCCGACGGCCCGACGCAGCATCGCCCCTGTCACGATGCCGACGGGGATCTTGTGCGCCACCTGGCCAGGCGTGCGCTCGACCTCCTTGATCTCCCTGTTCCGCGTGCAAAAGAGGGCCGCGAGGGGACTGTTTGGATCGAGCAACGGACGCAACGTACTCTTCAATTGCGCACTGTGGTCGTATTTGGGCAATATCTTTGGCTTCGTGCCGGACGTCGCGCTCGACACGGCGAGGAAGTCAGGCAGCCCAGGGGCGAGCAGGTCCGCGACGTCGTCCTCCCTACACGGCCGCGCATCAAACTTGTCGACAAACGGCTTGTAGACGTCGTAGTTGGTGAGCGGGACGTGGATTAGAAAATCCGAGAGTAGCGTGGTATCGCCGATGTGGGTACCGCCGTGCCCGGAGACGGCGTCGCGAAATGGAGCGAGCGGGGGTGCTTGGGTGGCGAATTGGGTGCGCCAGTTATCTCGGACGATGTCAAGCAACGTGCGATGCATGCGCTCGCGTAGGGCGGCTATTTGCTGAGGCGTGCAGGTGGTGATGACACCTTGGGAGACGGGGTCTGTGACCGCCATCTGGTCGAAAGCAAGTCTGTTTACCTAAATCAATCAACCTGTGCATGAATGATGGAGTTGGCGGCCGATGTGCCAACCGTTATAGTGATATGGAACCGCTTTTGGGTCTGGTGAGGAGAAATTTGACTTTGTCATGCTGTGTAGCTGGCACCCGGTGACCATGACTACCGGGCTCGAGGATGAATGAAGATCTGTTGGACTCTATATTCCAAGGTGATCATCCCTGGGCGAACGTACGTGATTGTCAAGGAAACACCCACGGTGGGTGAGTTAGAACGAGCTCCGTACCATTTGGACCGCTACATGAAAGGTCAATGCCTCGGTGATCAAGGGATGTTTCGACGGGAATATTATTCCGATGGAGATACATACAGATGGCAATGATCCCTACGGCTCGAGTTCAACTTATACAACATACACGTTCTCCTTTTGCATCTGATATCCCTCTAAGCGTTTGAAGTACTCTAGACGCTCTCGTCGCTCCTTTTCGTACTTCTGGAAAAGACATGATAAGTTGCTTGACGCGTCTTGTCATTGGTCAAACGCACCTCTCGCGTATCATCCGACAGATCCAGTACGCTCTCTAATGGACGCGCCTTCCCCTTTCCCTTGGTACCCTTTACGCCCGACTTTCCCTTTGGCCGACCCCGCGCTGGTTTGACTGTTGTCGCGGTTGTGGCCTTTTGGGTCTTTGTCGACGCCTTGGGCTTAGATGGCGGCTGCTTAACTCGAGTAGTCGACTTGGTGGTCTTGGTTTCCGGATTGACCCTGGTGCTCCTAGACCTCAACTTCATCCGAACCCCCTCCTCTGCCTCGCTCGTGGTACTACCACTGTCTTTAGGCTTGACCGTCGCACTCACCGCAGCCTGCCGCTTACTCCGTCTTGGCGGAACGGGCGTCGGCGGTGCGGTCGAGCGTCTCGAGCTCGCGCGCACAGGCGTGGACGAGGGTGTGGGAATGTTTTGATACGAGCTCTTGACGCGTTTCGCTCGGGACGGTTGTGAGGTAGAGAGTTTAGCCACACTGGTACCCGCTGCCCTCGTCTGCGCGCGGGTCTGCTTGGGAATAGGGGTGTAACTCGGCCGTCCTTTTCCTCGATGGGTGCCCGCACCCACAGAGACTTTGACGGGCGACGGGCTCGAGGGGGCATCCGATCCCTCCGAGTCTGGATCCGAGTCTCTACTAGGAACAGGTGAGGCACGTCGTCTGTGCTTGCGTGGTGTGCGCAGGGGGTCCGGAAATGTAGGCTGCGGATGCATCCCACCGATTTCCGCCAAAGGTTGGTCACTGTTCATCAGAAGCAGGGGTGCCACAGGCACATGGACGTGCGACGGCCCTGCAACAGGCTCATCCGTATACAACCCATCAATGTCCTCGTTGTTGGTCGGTACAGGCTCGTCAAGTTGCGAAAACGTGGCAAACGCGAGGGAATCGGTACGAGCAGGGGAAGAGAGAACGACAGTGCTGCGAGGGGGGGATTTGACGGCGCTGATACGAGATAAGGGTTTGGGTCTGGGTGGCGCTGGCACGCGTTTGGCTTTGAGGGCGCGTTCGACGGCGACGAACCCGAATGGGTCCGAGTCAGACGCCTTGGATGGCGTGCCGAGGTGGTACTCGTGTCGTGCGGTGGCGGCGCGGTCAGTCGAGTGGGCGTGATCGACAGAAAATGGAAACGGGGAGCTGGGGGGGAGGGACGAGGAGGAACGCGAGTGAAGCCAGTTTGGTGGATCTGCAGGATACGCGAGCGACTTTGGTTTTTTTGGCCGTCGGGGTGGCTCGATGGTGAGCGGCGCAGAACGCTTTAACTTTGATACGCGCACAGGCGAGGGCGAAGGCGGGTGGAAGAACTGGTCTGTGATGTCGCGGAGGGGCGTGTCGTGGGACGAGCGGGAGCGGGACAGTGGCGTGCGGAGCGCCAGTATGGATGAGGAGCGGTGCACGGGTGCATAGATGGGGCGTTCAAAGGGGTTCTCATCATTGAGCGGGGCGTTTTCGTCGTTGAAGACGCTGTCGAGATCATCGTCAAAGTCGGTCTCGCTGACGTGCTCGTCACTGTCGGGCATGGTTGAGTCAAAGCGGGGAACGTGGACTGTGCGTGGGAATAATTGGGCCCCAACAATAGACAAATCCACGTGACTGTTTCCGGCTATTGAAATGGTCCCGGACGTAGCCGGTGCACATAACTTACGACGACGATGACGATGCTGGTCGCGCGCGCAGTCCGCCATGCGATCCCGCACCTGCGCCAGATGAGCGTCGCCGTCTCCGCGCCAAAGAAGACGACGATCGCACGCATTTCAGAACTCCGCGCCAGAAACGTCCCCATCTCCGTCCTCACCGCCTACGACTTCCCCACCGCCCGCGCCTGCTCCACCCACCCCGTCGACATCACCCTCGTCGGCGACTCCCTCGCCCAGGTCTGCCTCGGCTACCCCTCCACGACTCGCCTCTCCCTGGACGAGATGCTCCACCACTGTCGCGCAGTCGCACGCGGCACCACCACTCCGCTCCTCGTCGCTGATATGCCCTTTGGCACCTACGCTTCTAGTCCAGAAGACGCCGTCCGTGCCGCCGTGCGCATGGTGCAAGAGGGCCATATCGAAGCCGTCAAACTAGAGGGCGGCGAGGAGCTCGTCCCACACGTCACCGCGCTCACCAAGATTGGCATACCTGTCATGGCTCACGTCGGTCTTCTCCCACAACGATCCACTGCCTTGTCTGGATACCGCGTGCAGGGCCGCACGGCCGCGTCTGCCAACACACTCGTGCGCGCAGCACAGGCTCTCCAAGACGCGGGGGCCTTTGCCATGGTACTCGAGGCTATGCCGAGTCAGCTCGGTGAGTACATCACTCACACGCTCAAGATCCCAACTATCGGCATTGGCGCGGGCCCCGGGACAAGCGGTCAGGTCCTCGTGTGGGACGACATGCTCGGCACGTGGCATGGTCACAAGGCCAAGTGGGTATTATCCCATCCCACCCATACCGTGTCTCATCTCTTTTTCTCCCAGGTTCGTCCGACATTTTGCCGACGTTCGCAAAGAGGTA
The DNA here is from genome assembly GCA_038089155.1 of Nevesoporus exiguus. Taxonomy (NCBI): domain Eukaryota; kingdom Fungi; phylum Basidiomycota; class Agaricomycetes; order Boletales; family Boletaceae; genus Nevesoporus; species Nevesoporus exiguus. The sequence goes on from JBBPKI010000509.1 coordinate 14,534, forward strand.
GAACGTGGCGTGGCAGCATACGTCCATGCTGTCAAAGACGGTTCCTTTCCAAATCCAGAGCGCGAAGGATATGCCATAGACCCGGGAGAGTGGGAGTCGTTCTTGCGTGCCCAGGGTCAAGAGAGTCTACCCGACAGAACGATGGTGGAGAGTCCTGAGAGGCAGCGACTCCTGGGTAGCGGATCCGATGCCACGAGCAACCCACAACCAAACGAATGTCGGACGAGTCGTGCGAATGAGACAGAAGAAAGGGCGGGAAAGAAGACAGCTGAGCTACGTACGCTTTGACACGTATACGTTTATGTATGGGTCACATAATGGTACCGTATCCGTTTTGGAGGTGGTATTGACCACCTCGGCGTTGCAACCTCGGTTCACATAGGACAAGACGGGTACGAAATGGCGCACGGTTATATACTTCGGAGGGTGCCTCCCGTCCCAACTCCGCGTTTCAGGAAGAAGCCTATAGCATGTCGTCATCCTGACATGCCCGTCTTGTTCCGTGCAGATATCAACAAGCACTCGGCGGGCACCGCAGGCAGAAGCGTATCGGTCATGTATATATAAGTAACAGTCGTAGTATCTGCACGAATAAAGCAGACGAACAACCAATCTGTGTCCAGAGTAAGTTTCTCAGCTGAGTCATGACCAAGGCATCACCCACCGAAATCATACCAGAATGAAACACGAAGCATCATCTGACGCATCAACTGTCATCTCCGCCCGCCTTTGATCATCCTTGCCCCTGTCACCTCGTCCCTCGCCACGTCCCACTCGAGATCCATCAACTCCGCCGTACTAGTCGAGCCCGAGTCCGGGCGTTTGTCGTTTGTCGTCGTCGTCTTATCACCACATCCACAATCATACTCTGCATCGAGTTTCGAACAGTCGAACTTCGGCTTCCCCAGCCGGGCGTTAACCTCATTGTGCACTGAACACAGCCTACATCCATCTCAACGCCACGCCACGCACCGTAAGACAAGACAATGGCATACCATAGACTCGCGGACAGACGGGACGCCGTCTGAAATCCATACGACGAGATGAATGACATAGCAAGCGAGAGAAGCGAAATGTGAGAAGTGGGCCAGTGATGAGGTCGAAAGACAGACAGACGGGCCTACGTACCTGCGGCGGGAACCGCTCCAACAACTCTTGAAATTCGGCAGCACATTCACCACAGGGGTAGAGTCGGGACGTCAGGTACATGTACTCCTCTAACGCTTTTCGTTCGTCTGGCGTTGGATTCTACAAATGAAGATGCACGCGTGAGCGAGAACAAGTCAAAGGGTGGCAATGATTCCACATCCGCGCGGTACAGGAACAACGCTGTAGGAACAGACACGTACCTCGGGGTACCGAGACATCATGGTGTGACTTCACTCATCACCAAATCACAAAAAGGGGGCGCACGTCAAGACTAAAAAGAGGACAAGGAAACATCGGAGCACGCACAGCAACCGCCACGTCGCGCGTCCCAGTTCGGCCCTACGACATCCAACGCCAACGCCACGTCGTCAGTGCGACGAACACCAAGAAAGAGGGAATCGAGCGGACGTACTTGGCAGTCTCGTTCACCAGCTTGGACATAATCACGCCCCCTGCGATCACCTCCTTGTCTTTGTGCTTGTCTTTTGTTTCCTCCCCGTCGACGGCGGCACTCTCCGGCGCAGTTGTCGACACGTCCGAGACCGACCATGACCCTGCCCACGTTGTCGGATATGGGAACGGGCGCACGTCCTTTTCGACCCCGCCCTCGCCGAAAAGCTCGCCCGTCCAGGGATCGATGTACGCGCGCGAAGGCGGGTGGAGAAAGGCGATCGTGGCGAGGAGGAACTGTAAGGCATGCACACCAGGTCAGCGTTCAGTCCAAGTCTACTAGGTCTGAGGGTGCGCCGGACCCCACTAGGCCCTGGTGGCTCAGAGATGCGGAGACGGAACACGTACAAGGGCGATGGTGATGGCGATAAAGGAACGCACAAACCGGGAGATCATGGTGGAGGCGTCAGGGTGGAGGTAATGCTACTGCTCGCACATATATGGACAAGACACGTCAGTACCAAAAGGTCGCGTTTTCCATCAAACACGATGCACATATATACAGCATACTACACGATCGGTCATAAACTACGGGATATCATCAGTAAAAAGAAAAGGACATAATATACGCTGCCCTCGAAAGCAACGAAGTAAAAGTAAAAGCATTTGCAAAGAAATAAAAAGAGTGTAAAGTCAAAGGCAATGTCCATGAGTAAATATCGCTACAAGATGAGGCACGATGGGTACAGGATGCGTGCGAGTAGTCCGTGTGGAGTCTATCAAGATCCATGCATATAGAGAAAACCGTCATGTCAGAGTCATCAGTGGAAACCGTTCATCAGACCGTCGTCGTGGCGTTCTGGCATACACCACACCCAGCAGCCTTAATTGCAGTGCCCTGCACAGAACAGTGCTCCAGAGGCGCAGGAGAACACGCAATGCTACCATTAAGCCCCGCGTTTCCATTGAGCTGCAGTACCTGTAGCGTGTTCGGGAACGTAGGCACCGTACCAGTAAGATTGTTGGAGCCCACCAGCAGCTGAGTGAGACCTTTAAAGGATGACAGGGCGTTTGGTATAGAACCCGTGAGCGAGGTAGATGTGAGATCGAGGATATGCAACGACGCGGCGAGCGATGAAGATGCTGTAATTATTGCGAGCGGGGACGGCGATAACACTTGGGAGTTGACAAGCCTATATGGACGCACGTCAAAACGGCATGCAGTGCGGACAACCAGTCTCACTTACAGACTCTGTAGTCCCGTGAGACTAGTCAGACTGCTCGGGAGCGTAGTGCCCATGTGCGAATTGCGAACCAGCGCAAGCGTGGAAACGCGCGTGAGGCCAGGAGACGCAAACAAAGAGTTCGGCAGCGCATTAATAGAAGTAGCTTCGAGGTGAAGAGTTGTCAGAGACGTTAAATTGGTAAACGAACTCGGTAAAGAACCGGCTACACGGAAAAGTGGTTCAGGATGCTACACGTCGGTAAGAAAAAAGACCTTACCAGGTATCTCGTTTCCCCCGATTACTTGAAGAGTCTGCAGCGTGATCAGACCACCAATCTCGTTTGGCAATGTGGCTGGGACTCCAGGATAGGTGAGTTGCCTAAACAGCTATGATGAGCGAGGTCCTCTGCATGATCGACGTCACCCACAATGACGTAACTTGTCCCGAGGTATCACAGCTAACGCCTGTCCAAGTGCAGAAATCGACGTTCTGAGCCCAACTACCATTTCCAAGCGTTGCTTGCCCTTGTGCATTCGCAGTCTCATAGAGAGCACGAAGACCGCAGAATTGAATGGCATTATTGATTGTTTGAGTACTTTGATAATTTGCTGAATTGGATGTATAAGATAAAGGCACAGCCTGGAGAACAGAAAGGCATGTCGAGCATGGATAGCTTCGGGGTGAAGAAGGCGCATTCAGCGAATATTGAGAAAGACATTGCTGAGCATCCGCAGAAAGCGCATCGGTGGTCGAGGTCGTTTGACTCGTGGGTGGTGACGTAGAAAGCGAGAGAACGCGAATGTTCAAAAAGACAACATTCCCGGTCAAGAGAAGAAGAACGATAATGAGCAAAATGAGGAGGCACCGCGACCAGCGCCGTCGTCTCCTCACACGTGCCTCGTGTTTGGGGTCGTGCAGCTGACACGGACAGCGGCGTTTCCCGACGTGAAGCGGCTGCCATTGGGGAAGATGTTGATCCTGGACTGCAGGGTCTGGATCGCCAGTGTTGAGTGTTCGAAGATCGAAAAAGATCTTGGTGAATCTGTCACGCAGGCCGGACGATGTCGGCGACGTGCCAGCCTCAACATCCTTGGATGGAGGAGCAGACTTCGTGCTCCTTGAGCGCTTCGAATTACTTCGGCCAAACGAAGACCGTGACGAAGGGGCTATCGTCGATGTCGGCGAGAACTTAGACTTCTCGACCGGGATGTTGGAGTGGGGCGGGGGGAGGTTAATGGAAAGATGCTCTCGAAATTTCGAGCTCATCGTCAAGGGTAGCGAGGGCGTCACGCAAAGGAAGGAGGAGGAAAAACGAGCAGTCGTGAGAGTCGAGTTATAGAAGGGGAAGAGGCCCTTGCATGCGACCGAAAACAATGGTCATTCACTCACACAATAGGCAACTCCAAATATGGTAATCAATATTAATCGATGCCGGTATGAGATGTCTTAGCGCCGTCTTCCCGCTAGGGGTCAGTCATCATATGTACGGTCATCCAAAAATCTTCATGTTCCATCTACAGGCTTGATTGGATGTCATTGATAACCGGAAGTTGCGAGTTGCCACGGTGATTTTTGTGTCTTGTCTGTGCACAAGTCATTTAGCATATATATGGAACCGCGCCGGAGAGGCGGGAGCACTCGAACCGGGACAAGACGTGAACAGGCGTTGATACACGTAGCAGCAGCGATGTACAGGAGAGATGGAAACGAAAAAGTGGGAGAAGAGAGATCCCCCAGCAGCCTCGCTCTCTCTATATGTCGACGGGCCATCAAGAGATGGTATACTGGGGTGGAGCGACCGATGTACCAATGCGGAAGTTCGGAAAGGTGTTCCGGGCTTACAATGTAGTATCTCCCGGATGCTAACTTTCAGAGTGCCAAGCAAATTATCAGCGTTAGGATACCACGCGGATCGAGCATAAAGACTCTTCTCAAAGTCATATGCATTACAATGACAAGACAAAAAAAATATTCGATCTGTGGTTGCGGCCATTTGGCCACCTTCACCATATTTTCTACTCTTTAGTGTGTGCCACGGTCGTGTCTAAAGAAGCGGCGTTACGCACAACTTTCTCGACACGGAACGGAAACTGACCATAACACTTCAGCGATGCAGTATGTTCTGCTAATGCTCTGCGTCGCGTATATGGTTTTCCGCAATTGAAACATCTGAATCGGACACCCAGATGGATAGACTTGATATGCCTTGAGATGTTCGACCACCGCAAGGTATCAGAACACCCCGTCCAGGGGCATTGGACAACCTGTTTCCCGGAGTGCCTGTGACCATGCTTACGAAGATGCAGTCTAATAGACTCGGCTGAATCATACAGAGGTAAAGTGCAGCATAAACCACCAGAAAGTCCACAAGTTGGCACTGGCACGGAAGGGAAGTCTGTCGTAACCACTGCAAGTGTGTCCTTGGAGGCATTGGATTGACGACAGGCCTCATATTCATGCACATTGCCTGAGGAGAGGGTCAACGGGACATTGTTGGTGAATCCAAGTTCTTACCAGTTGCGATGAACCTTCCAACATGTGGCGAAACTGACCAGTCAATCTCGAGCTCTGCAGTGGATGTCATCGTGTGGCTCTGCAAGGGATATGCGTGGCCCCCGACGCCCACGAAGAGACACGGTATGGCACTGATATCTGCCTCTGGAATTGAATACTTGTCAAATGGCATATGAAGGGTAGGGAGTTCGTGCATCTCAGTTGGGCATTCTGAATTTGCATCGGTGCTTTCTTTTATATGCATCAGGCTATTAACAGCGTCTGTTTGTAGCTGTGTGATTCTTGACAAAAAACAAGAGGGTCCGATATGTGCCACAAGTGCGTGTGGCCGTCTAACCTCCAAGGACACCAGAAAATGACGGTTAGATATCGGAACTAGTATGAATGCCGTCATATTTTGCACAGGTATCCCACAATGTGCTACTTTGCACTGAAAGCGCTGAGGAATTATGAAGCGCGAAGGGTATTAGCTGCATCAACTGCATTCAAGAGACAGCCTGCAACTCATCGCCATAAGATTCAAGTGGGTCGAGGAGCAGATACCCTCCATCAAACGCGGCAAGGCACAACTAATGGACAGCATAATGCGTGGCCATTCAACAGGCCGTGGATCGGAGTTTGAGTGAGAGGGAGTCCACGGAAGTGAATGTAGCGAAGCGGATGACGATCAAGTTGATAACCTGGAACGCCGTTGGCACTATGACTGCCGGGAAAGTAGCATTAATTCTCACATCCTTACGTATTCAGGGAAGGCAAAAGGAAACATCAATGAAACTATTCCTTACCCCTTGAGGCTGCAACACAGCACGTACTGTCATCCACCTCCTTGTAAGCGATAGCAAGTGTATAGAAATGACCTATTAGCATTCCTTGCATCAAATTTCTTCTCAACTTCCTCGGTTGAATACAAGTGAACAACTCGACCTGTCTTACTGAGCGATTCTTCAATCTGGGTAATATCCAGCGCCTATCGACAAGGTCAATGTGCCAATACAGGCACAAGCACGCAACTTGAAGGGAAAGCGACAACCGGAAGAATCAATCACATCTTGCTGTGGGCACGGGCTTGATAGGCAGCCAGCATCGTCGGCAATGAGAGAGCTATAAGCACAAATGGTACTTTGATGAGTTTGTTGGTGCAGTGCGAGACGTCAGAAAACGACCAGTACCGGTTCACATTGTCGCCGAGCCGTTGGCGGAATCCACGTAAAGCCTTGTGTGGCAAATGAGTTAGTCCACAGACCCTAAGGGTAGGAAGCGGCTTGGCTTAACAGTAATTCCAGGGTTATGCGCAGCGACCGAGTGCATTACAATCAAATAGCAGGGTCCATGGAGGGCATTCAAGTTCCTGGCTCTGTCGCAGGCCATCTCGTGGCGTCCTAAACTTCATCATTGGTCACTCGTCGGCCGTCTTCATAGGTGGCACTTCCGGGATCGAAACTGTAACACTTGATACAGCCACTTTGTAGATCATCCCTATACTAGTAAATTTAGACTAGTAGCGCAGTGCTTTGACATGGAGGCACCGCTAAATCGCGCAGTCATCCTGTTCATTACCGGGGCTCGATTATAGACCGGGCGAAACTGCGACGTTGACGGGGATGCGGTAAGCGCGGTCTTATGAGATGGATCGCAAGGGAGTGGGCGACAGAGACCGAGGGGGGAATTAGTGTGAGTGTCGATGACACATAGGCACCAGAGATACATGGGCGAACGCGAGATAGCGATCCAGGGCTGCAGGATCTCGGCTAATTAGGGAACGTGCACGAGTAGAGATGGCCCCAGCCGGTCGATCACCTCGAGCCGACTGAGCTCGGCTCTCCATCTGACTCGGAGTTCCTTGCAGACTACATCAAGACTCACCATTCGCGAGAACTTTAATGACGGTGTCTGCTTCAAGAGAGGCATGGACTCTGCTGGTAGGTGGCGTACCACCACCAGCGCCGAGCGCAGACTTGATGTGCATCCGGAACCAGAGGAGAGATGTGGGTTGTGTGAGCGTGTCCATGTCGGTGGTGGTCGATGCCGACCGTGACGTTTCCGGGTGGAGACAGCCATTTTTCCCAGATCCTAGTATCAGGCCCTGAGCGTAATGAACGGGTTACGTTAGCTGGATGAGGATTAGGTGTGGGAGCTCCATCCAGCTTTTTGATAATGCCATTGCGAGTGATCTCTACAGTCTACAAGATGCAACATTGACACGACATCAATATTGATAGAATATATACGCGAGAAAGGGGAGGCGCAACGGCTGTCGAGAGACACACTACATACAGGTAAGCTCAAGTAGGTAAAGTGAATGGTAACTAGCTCACCTCAGTCGTCGTGCGGTGCAACGGACTGAGGTGTCTACATACAGAGTGTAGATCTTATATACCATACGAAATGTATTTAAATAAAATGGGTAATGCATAAGGTTGCGGGTAGACCGCATGGCATGTACAGGATATGAAGAAAAACATACTGCGGATAAGGTACTTATGTGTTCGGGGAATCTAAAGAAGTCTAATCTAAAGTCTAAAGAAGTCTAAAAAGTTAGCGGGTGATGGGTGACAGTGACGCTGTGACTGCGCTGCGATCACCGATATGTGCCGCTTTTTTCGCGTAGCTCGCGTATTTCGGGTATTTCGGGTATTTCGCGTCTGAACGGCTGGTGTCGCCTGCGTCGCCTATTTCGCCTCGCTCGCTTCTCCCATGTGGGATTCCTGTTATGGGCGCATCACCCACGTGTTGCGTGCACTGAGCCCTCTTTTTCTTCTCACCGCGCGCCCTCATCACAGCGACGACCACGGGGGCGGAACCAGTGAAACAGCACGCCCGACGACAAGGGCAAGGACAATGCGACGGCGCGCCCTCACCACAGTGACGACGACGAGGGCGAGGACGGCGCAACCGCGCGCTCTCACC